>CABHPQ010173905.1:0-13517 GCA_902168405.1 Peromyscus aztecus | reverse complement strand
TTTTCAGCCTCCTCTTCAGTGATGACCCCATGCTAGGAATGTCTCACATGGGGAAAATTCTCTAACTAAGCCTCACCAAAGCATGGGTTCAGGGCACACACATGTCCTGTGTGTCACATGGAGAATGAGATAGAGGTCACTGAGTATTTCCTCCTGTTGTTGCTGAGCCCAAAAGATTTCCTTAATTTCCTCTTTGTATCTACGTCATTAAGAATAATTACCATCTTGTAAGTCTGTCTGTGTATGTCCTTTACTACATCAGAAAAGTGCTCAGTTGGTATAGTACTTGTGTGACATTCTTAGATGTCGGGGTTTGATTCACAGTACTGCATAAATCTGATGTTGTGGCTCAAGTCTTTGACTAATCATTCTGGAGGCAGAGCTAAGATTAATGGGAGCTTAAGGAAACTCTTACTATGCAATGTGTTAGGGTAAGCCTGGGCTATATCAGGCCCTGTCTCATAAAAGGAAAGAAAAAGTCCCCTAGAGTATGTGGTGAACATGATCAAATACATTTTATGCATGTAATTATCTTCAAAGAAATAATGAAAATATGTTTACTGTAATGCTCCCCCATTGTGGATATGTCCCACATATTTTGTTACATCCATTTCTAAGGGGATATTTCTATCCCTGTCCCTGTGTCTTTTGTACCTCTGAGTTGTCATGTCCAGCATGTTACATGGATATAGCACCTCTTTCCTATTGATTTATTTTTATTCATTTATTTTCAGAATTCTTATAACCTTGGGCATATATGGGTTCATATATAAATATTCCCTATATTTTCAATTATGATCATCTTTCATTTTCATTCAGGGGAACTCTCCTCAACTGCTGGTGGGAATGCAAGCTTGTCCAGCCACTTTGGAAATCAATATGGCGCTTTCTTAGAAAATTGGGAATCAATCTCCCCCAAGATCCAGCTATACCACTCTTGGGCATATACCCAAGGAATGCTCAATCATACCACAAGAGCACTTGCTTAGCTATGTTCATATCAGCATTGTTTGTAATAGCCAGAACCTGGAAACAACCTAGATGCCCTTCAACTGAAGAATGGATAAACAAACTGTGGTACATATGTACAATGGAATACTACTCAGCAGAGAAAAACAATGATATCATGAGGTTTGCAGGCAAATGGAGGGATCTAGAAAAAATCCTCCTGAGTGAGGTAACCCAGACTCAGAAAGACAAACATGGTATGTACTCACTCATAGGAAGATACTAGATGTGGAGCAAGGATGACTGGACTGCTACTCACATCACCAGGGAGGCTACCTGGAAAACAGGACCCCAAGAAAGACACGGGGATCACCCAATGATGGAGAAATGGATGAGATCTTCATGAACAGCCTGGACATAAGTGGGGGAAATGAAGGGCGAGGGTCGAGGGAAAGAGCTTGGGGGAGTGGGAGACCCCAGCTGGATCAACAACAGAGAGGGAGAACAAGGAATAGGAGACCATGATAAACAAATTCCTTTTTTAAAGAAATTTTTTATTCATTTTAACATACCAATCACAGAAGACCCTCTCATCCCTCCTTCTCTGCTCTGGTCTCCCCCCCAGCCCCCACGCAACCTCCCATAGTGAGTCAGCAACCCTGGTACATTTAATTGAGGCAGGACGAAGTCCCTCCCCTCTGCATCAAGGCTGTGCAAGGTGTCCCACCATAGGTAATGGGCTCCAGAAACCCAGCTCATGCACCAGGGATAGATCCGGAATCCACTGCCCGGGGCCCCTTAAACAGACCAAGTTACACAACTGCTTCACTTATGCAGAGGGCCCAGTCCAGTCCCATGCAGGCTCCACAGCTGTTGGTCTTATGTTCATGAATTCCCACTAGCTTGGTTTGGTTGTCTCTGTAGGTTTCTCTATCATGATCTTGATTTCATGGGCAGCTGTTTTTCCTGTCCTGAGTAAGTGATTGGGCATTCGATTTGAACCAGAGTTGCATCAAGTACTGTGAACTCCTTCACACCTATCTCCCCACAGGCATTATTGTCATTGAGAATAAGTGCTGCCCTCTCCTGGTCTTGTAGCAGAAGTTCCTTTAGAGCATTGCAGCTGGGTTGTATTTAGGAGTCTTAGCAACTAGGCTTTGATCTGCCTTTTGTGATTGTTATCTTTAGTGTTGGATATCCTCTACTTGAAGTATGTAAATCTTATCTGAGTTCTTCCTGAAAGGTTCACACCTATGCACAACTTGGTTGTAGAAGGAGTCAGAAAATTGAGAGGTCCTGTATGGGGAAATTGTCTTACTAAGTGCTGCAAGCCATAGGAAAATATAAGAGAATTCAGCTACTATCACCAAAGCTACTCTTGGAAAAGTCAAGGACTTCTCCAAAGATCAAGCCTTGGCTTAAGAAGACTTGGTGATATTTTAGCTTATACACACACACACACACACACACACACACACACACACACACACATTAGCTGGGTCCTACAGTAATTTTCTTGTAATGCTGTGCGTGCTTCCAAGAACTCCCAACAGTGTATTTATCTAAAATACCTACCAAGCATCCAAGGTCAAATGAAACAACACCTGTCTCCTAGGTCAGGCAGATAGCTTTATTTCTTGAGCAGTTTAGGGTGAGACCCTCCTTCCTTACAATCTTACTAAATAGATTCCTAATTTCTTACCTAACCACTTCTAGGAATGTAGATGGAGCACATAAATTCCCTTCTTTACTAACCTATCATTAGCACCCATTTGGATTGTAAAAGAAAGCCTGAGGGCCACTGCCTGAGGAAAATTCTTACCTGCCTTTATGACCCCATAAGAATTCAAGCCTGGTGACCTTGCTCTGCCAGAGGATCACTATGGCTTGGGTTTATAACTGAGCACCTCAGAGACTGAGGGGAAGTGAAGTGTAAGGAGAATGAAGAGAGGATACTGGAGATTTGGACTGGAGAGGATTTTTGACTAGAGAACTGAGGACAAGATGGAAGATGAGGAAGAGTCAGACGGGAAAGTGCTACACGGGTAAGAACAAGATGCGAAGAACCTAGATGAGATAGAACTAAGATGAGAGAATTAAGATAGAACTTAGAGTGAACAGTAGATAAATATAGATAGAATTAAACAGAAAGGAACTAGACTTGAGTACAGAACTGTAGCTGTGTAGATTTTATCAAAGAGGAATAAAGTAAATGGAAAAAGAGCTTGGTGTACTTAGATTCATTTCCTGAAAATAAATCTCTCTCTTCATAGTTTCTCTTCTGAGCCCCCAGGAAATATATTATTAAGGCAGGCCCTTTTAATAATATACAAGAACTAAGATGTAAATTTTATAACAATAAAAAAGCCTTTTGTGAAGCAAAAGTCAGTCAGTTTACCAGAAATCAGTTTCCCTGCCTCTGCATAAGCTGAAGTTCTTCCTGGAGTGACCCTGTGTCCTCCATGAACCTGTGTGAAAAGAAACACCAACACTTGACATGGTGGGATGAATTCCACGTAATGCACTTGCCCTAGATGACTGATAGCCACACACGACATCTCATCCTGTCCTCTCAGACACAGATTGGTTAGATGTCGAGTTCCAGCAGAGGCATCTTGTTTGCTGGTGGATATGAACTCCCCGGGATGTAGGGTCATGATTCTTCTCCAACCTTTCCTCATGGCCTCCCTCCACACCACGCCACATGGACCACAGTTACTGGCCACTTAGCCAGATAGACTCTGCTGGGTGAGTCCTTTAAACCTGTGTGTCCATCAGAGTTTGCCCAGCTGAGGACTGTTCCTTTGCTTTTCACAAACAGCTCATGGTGGAATGTGGGAGAGTCTCTGTCTTGAATCCAGCTCAGTACTGGGCAGAATCTAAGTAACTGGATCTTGAGTGTTGGCTGTGTTTGTGTGACTCCTGGTGCAGCCACACTGTATCTATGTTTTTGCCTTTTGAGGCAGTGAGTGATTGTCTATCCTTGTCTAAGTAGGTTCAAATTTGATTATTAACTTTTGATTAAATTCTTTTTCTTCTTCAATTCGAGGAAACACATTTCACACTATTTATTCCCTGTGAACAAAGCACACACCCACACTCCAACACACATGCATGTGCAAGCACAAACAGGAGTTTGTAGTTTTACATATTTTATGCAACCATGTTTCCTGGAGTACACCCATGCTCATACCATAATCCATGGTGTGTTCTCTGCTGGTATTCAGTATTTTTAGTCTCCTTAGACACAAAGAAATTTTCTACCCAGCTTCATGGTGGAATGAGCAGGGTCATGTTCTCTTCTTTTTTTAAATTTTTGTTTGTTTATTTATTTATTTTTGTTTTTTTTTCAAGACAAGGTTTCTCTGTGTAGCTTTCAAGCCTGTCCTGGAATTCAATTTGTAGACCAGGCTGACTGAGAACTCACAGAGATCTGCCTGCCTCTGCCTCCTGAGTGCTGGGAGTAAAGGCATGTACCACCACCACTACCTGGTTATGTATCTTAAAGTTTTCCTGTGTCCCACCCAGTCAGCAACCACTCAGACCCAAGTAAACACACAGAGGATTAAATTATTATTAATTAAAACTGATTGGCCATTAGCTCAGACTAACTACTGACTAGATCTTATACTAAAACTCAGCCCGTTTCTGTTAATCTATATGATACCACGTGTTCTGTGGCTTTACCTGTGTGCCATTACATGCTGCTCCCTGGGCAGCAGGCTGGCGTCTCTGCTCATCCTTCCGCTTCCTCCTCCCTCCTCCCCCAGCCTTTTCCCCCAACCACATTCAGTTTAGGCTGGTCCTAGCCCCTCCCCCTGCCTCAAGGCTGTGTGAAATGTCCCACTATTAGGTAATGGGCTCCAGAAAGTCAGCTCATGCATCAGAGATAGATCCTTATCTCACTGCTAGGAGCTTCTTAAACAGACTAAGACCACAACTCTCGCTTATGCAGAGGGCCTAGTCCAGTCCCATGTAGGCTGAACAGTTGCTGGTCTTATGTTCATGAGTTCCCACTAGCTTGATTCAGTTGTCTCTGTAGATTTTCCCATCATGATCATCTTGATGCCTTAGTTCACAGAATCTCTCTTCACTCTCTTCAACTGAACTTCTGCAACTTGGCCTTGCACTTGGCTATGGATTGCTGCATCTGCTTCCATTGGTTACTGGATGAAGGTTCTAAGATGACAGTTATGGTATTCACCAATCTGATTACCAGGGTACGCCAGTTCAGGTACCCTCTCCATTATTGCTAGCAGTCTAAGCTGGGGTCATCCTTGTGGATTCCTGGGATCTTCCCCAGCACTCGGTTTCTCCCTATCCCCATGATGTCTACCTCTATCAAAATATCTCTTTCATTGCTTGTCCACTCCCAAGGACACCATCAGGCCCGGCAGAGAAAGCTTTATAGAGAGCTATGTGAGAGAAAAGAAGGGTGTTCAAATAGCTTCCTACATTTTCCTCAGCTTTCTCTCCATGGATTGCCTCTGAGGACTTGTGTTTTCATGATTCTTATCTCTTTCCCATTCCCATCACTCTGCTGTTCAACATTCTCCCTCCATGAATTCAAACCTTATTTTGGTCATCCTCTTATGGAATCCCCTGTGGTATCTGAGTCAAGTCTATATTTCTGACTATCCCTTCTTCTATGACAGAATGTTCAGCAGCTCACTGGGACTAGCTGCTCACAGAGCCAAAGGGAAATCATGCTGAGAAAACCCAAGCTAAGATTTTGTCCAGAGAGCACAAAGTATTAGTTTCTCCATTTTTGTACAACAGAGAGACACTGGACTGTCAGTCCCTCCAAGGGCCAAGGACAGATCATGTCTTGGCCACTGTTGATGATTTCCTGGATAACCCTCTTGGGAAGATGGGCAGTGGGTAAATTCTCACCCTACATCTGCCCCTCTCCCATTCTCTGATGCAGGTCTCCCTTATCTCACACTCTGACGAAGGAGAACTCAGCTCCATTCACTCACGTTTCGTCTGTGGCTCTCCTCCATACATAACAATTGGAAAGACCTACAGGTTTTGAAATAATTGGTTCAGGTTTGATACTTCCTCCACCTGTGACTAGGGTCTACAGGTGTTACTGTGCATTAACCGTATGTGCAGTTTTATTCTTGTCTACTGGATAGTTCTAGACTCTTTTCCATATGGATCTTGTGACGACCAGTTACCGTGAAAATTTAGGCACTTTGACTACAAAAATAGTCCCTATATGTGGTCTAAGGCCAGCAAACCCCTGGAAATACACATCTCGGATATGTTTATAGCAGTTACAGCTCTGAAAGAAAAGGGATCCTGGCCATTAGGGCTATTGTAAGTTTTACAGCTCTGAAGGCAAATGCATCCTGGCCATCTAAAACAGGAGACACTATAGCCCTGAAGAGAAACTTATCCTGGCCATCAGAAGACAGGCAATACCTATAGCTCTGAGGGAAGAGGTATCCTAGCCTTCAGAAGCCAGGCAATACTTACAGCTCTGTTCTAGTGGGGGGTGTTTTCCCCACAGGAATGTAGCAATTCTGCTCCTCTCCAGGAGAAGCATACTTCTATGCTTCACTATGTGAAGACAGTTTCCCCCCAGAAATGATTTCCCACAGAAATGTAGCAGTCCTGTTCCTGCTCTGGGGAAATTTGTTACTTCTCTGGCCTGCTTAACTACCATGAAAAAAGTTGTCACCCAAACTTCATTCAAGACATTTATTGGGAGGGAGGAATCCATGGGAGTGGCTGCCTCTGACAGGGTGGAAAAAGGCAGCTTCAACCTGCACAGGCACAGGGCCTTAATAGGTTTCCTTAGGGCTGGAGTTTTCCCAGACTGAAGATGTTTAGGGTGGAAATTGGTCGGATTTCAAACCCTGAGTTTGGACAAGCTCAAGGATTGGCTGGATTTCAAGCTCAGGGATTGGTTTGTTTTACTGCCCAGGGATTGGTCAGTTTATGTGCTGAACTGGTCAGGGGAAGAATGTATTCCTCTGAGTGTGGTCATATTATCTAAGGTGTGTTAGTCCCAGCATTGACATGATCATGTTCTGAGAACCATGAGCTCTGCTCTCTGCGGAGTCCCAAGCAGGAGGGTACTGAAAGAAACTCCTGGCTCTTAAGCAAGAGTTTTGGATTGTTAAAGACCTATAGGACATGATAGGAGGGAGAGACATATGTCAGGAACAAGCTATCTTCTTTCCAAGCCTTGACTGAAGCAGGTGAAGGCAAAGGTAAGTCCAGATGCTCCCACAATCACAACCTACTTTGACCTAAGTGTCTCCTTCCCTGATCTGAGGGGATCAAATCTCCCCAATGTTGGAGAGGTGGTTGCCCCTTCTGTCTTAGAATCTCTGCATGTATGTCCTTCATTTCTTCAACCTGTTTTCTCTGCATGTATGTCCTTCATTTCTTCAACAAGCTTTCCCAGGGCTTATAAAGCAGCAAAGACACACTGATAATATCACTACAGTTCATGTGGAGAGAAGCCCTTTCTTCCAGGCCTCTTTTTAGTGCAAGAATCGTTCCTTCATTCTAATACCTATGTAGTGATTATTACCACTGAGAACATGTCACATCTACTTAGTCCCAGGCCAGAGAGTGACTGGTGTCATCATCCTGAAGAAGAAATATGTGCAAAGGTGCAAATGATGCACAAAATAGTGGCTGCCTTCTCCACATGAGTGAACTATGTAGAAGGGGAAATTCAGTGTCTCTAACAGTGGAAGTCAAGTGAGTCAAGGGTTGAGGCTGCATTGAAGATGGGTGGGTCTAGGCCTAACCAGAGGACAGGACACACTCAGCAGTGCTTATCCATCAAGGAGGACCATCTGTTGTTTTGTAATGTGAAAATCTCACAGGGTGCTGTGCAATGCATATGATCTGTGTTTTCACCTTTAATAGTCAAATGTTTAGGCAAAGGAATATTTGACCCTGTTGCTGCTCTAAGGAGTCAATTGTTATGGAAAGCTGATGGTAGAGGGAACCAATTTGCACTAAATTGTGTTAAATCTCCAGTAGTAATATGAGCCCAGACAATGTATCCATCAGTGTAGTAAGTTGCATGTGAGTTTCCAGTTTGCCCCTAACAAGGACCTGAGCTCATTAATCTATATCCATTCAATAGAAAACATTTCTTTGTCAATATCAGTGTTCACAGGCTGCAGTGGTATTCCCTAGTTTCTTATTGACCAGTGAAAGTGCAAGTGTGAGAGGTACAGGTATTTTAGTGATAGATAGGTCTTATCACTTTTTCTCTCTCTCTCTGTCCCCCCCCCCCCCCCGTGTGTATGTGTGTGTGTGTATGTGTGTGTGTGTGTGTGTCTGTGTGTCTATGTGTGTGCATAAAATGCATCTTGTGTTCTCAACTGAATTTGGCTTGTGGGAAGAATGTGTTTGCTGGGGGAGAGATTAGCTCTGCTGGTAGTGAACATCAGCAACGCCTTCTGAGATATTGTAGGAAGACGATCTCTTAGGAAGGATTCAGCACTGATGAGGGTAAGGACCAGAGCAGAATGATTGAAGATGGGCAGAACTGTTTAAAGGATTAGATGAAGTGGGGACAGAGCCTGGAGTGCTGCTGAAGGTGGATGGATCAAGAGGACATACAGATGTCTTGAGTCTTCACAGAACTGGAGCTGTGCTGATGTCCCCGGGTCAGTGGCAGAAACAGTTAAGGTTGGGACTGTTGAGGTTAGTATCAGACTGAGAATGGAAGGGTGGAGAAACTGAGGAATGATCTTTACTGCGGAGGTTGATTGGAGTATCAAATGCGGCCATCACAGATAGTGACAGAGAAGATACAGAAAGAGTTGTGCACACCCTCGAAGACTGATTGGGGAACTGACTTCCCTCTTTGCCTGGACTTGTGGTTTGTAACTGATAAGTTTCTTATTCCTCTGACTTCTTCATTTCTGTCACAGGAAGCCCCTCCTACTCCTTCCTTTTCTTCCAAACTTCCTCACTGTGTTTTTTCCCTCTATTCCTTTTCAGTCTGGGCCATAGTTTCTGATACAACACTGCAGATCCTTTCTCAATTCCCATAGCACTAATGCGCAGGGGGAGCATATTCTCTGGCTGCTCTGTAATGTGCAGGAATATCATTTGCAGACTTTCAAACTGAAGCTGGTAATAATATTCTTCTGCCATCCTTTGGTGCATAATGAGGGCAATGACCTCTCTTTCAGGGTTAGTGTGAGAATCAAGTAGTCCTGTGACATGGAAGGGTTCATAAACGGATTCTTATTTCTGAGGATATGAATTGGGGTGGGAGAGTGCAATGATTAGTTTTGTCATCTTGAAGTAGACTCAAGTCACTTGAGAAATCGAGAACCTCACTGATGATGTGTTTTGATCAGATTATACTTTAGTCATGTCTGTGGGGCCCTTTCTAGATTAATGATGCTAAGATAAATCAGAACCTGATGCTACCCTCTCAGAGGACAACACATGGAAGCAAAGTTTGGGACTCCTGACATGGTCACTTCCACTCCCTGATCCCAGCATGTAGTTTGCTGACTTACGCATAGGAGGAGGGTCTGTATTTTCACAGATAATGGGCATCGTTGCTGGATCCATCCAGCCCTTTCTCTTCTGGTTCACTTTGGTGTTGCTCATTCTTCCCCCCACAGCTTCATGCATAAGTGTCTGAAGTGTTACTAAGTGTTGGTAATGTTTGAAGTTAGAGCCACCAATTGTCCCCCAAGGTAGTGACAATAGATTCTGCTCATACTTCAATTAGCAACCTGTTCCCCTCACGATGTTGCATGACCTTCTGTAAACTAGTGGTGCTCAGAGAGTGGAAAGGGGCCTTAGTTCATCTGGGCTGGGTGGTGTCATGTGACATCTTAGCTCCTTGTACCTCTTCCATTGACCTCCAATGAAGTAGAATATCAGAGTATCAATTTCTAGATTCATCCTAGGCATCATGTTTCAGAACCAAAATATGCCTCTTCCCTCCATGGGCCTACCAGATTCATATGAAAGTTTGACAGGACCAGACCACATAACATTTTCCATGAGGATAGAGGGAGGTGGTATATTGATGGCATGCACAAGTGTAGTCTCCTAAGACCTGCTCAGCTGGTAGTTCTGGTGGCTCATCCTTTCAAATTCTGCACTTCTGAGGCAGGAGAAGGTGGATATCTGTGAGATTAAGACCAACCATGCCTACATAGTGAGTTCCAGGACAGCCAGGGCTCTGCAGCATGACCTTGTCTTAAAAAAACAAAAACCACAACACAACAAAACAATCTGCTCAGATAGAGGGAGGAATTGACTACAGGCTACCTAAATCACTGGACACTCAGGTCTAGAGAATGGAATGTGTAACCTCAATCAGGCTGTAAGACCAGCATCACCTAACTGTGAATCAAGAAAAAGAAATTAGAGGAAACAAATTATAGGATAAAATCTCCTATGAACACAGCTGAAATATCTACAAAAATATCATTCCTGCACCCTGTACAGACAGTCCTGAAGAGCAAGTAATCTGTGACATCATATTCATGAGACTTTGCTAAGTATTCTATAATTTTAACTCCATGAAAAGCATTTACTAAATGTGAATTCTTTAGGTGATATCCTGCTGCTAGCCATGAGAATGTGTTATAAAATGAAAAGAACACCTCATGAATAGTAGAATTTACTCAGTCATTTAAATCCCATTCAACATTCAAAATCATATATTATTGATGATAGTAACAGGGTTAAATTAAAAACGTAGGAAATGGAGACAGTTTCTGATGGAGAGTCAGCATATGTCAGTGTCCCACAGCCATTCATCATGGACAGTCACAGGATTTCCTCCACAGTCAGTACACCAAAACACAGTTCATGTCCCAAAACACCCAAGTTAGCATCATACTGAATGCTGAGAAAGCAGAAATTTTGCAATACGTCCTGAAGACGTTAAGAATCACCTCTCTTCACACATTCTGAGCTTTGTACTTGAAGACTTAGCTAATACAGAAACAGGAGTATAGTTTATAAAAGAGAGAGAAAAATAAATACCACTATTATTGTTTGAATATAACACGATTTTCTTTTTGAAAAAATATTTTTATTTTATAATTAACTTAATTTCACATATCAGTCACAGATTCCCCCATCCTCCCTCCTCCTACCCCCCAGCCCTCGCCCACAATCCACCCTCCATTCCCACCTCCTCCAAGGCAAGGTCTCCCCTGGGGAGTCAGCCGAGCTTGGTAGACTCAGCCGAGGCAGGTCCAGTCCCCTCCTCCCTACACCAAGGCTGAGCAAAGTGTCCCAGTATAGGCCCCAGGCTCCGAAGAAGCCAGCCCATGCACCAAGGACAGGTCCCGGCTCCACTGCCTGGGGGCCTCCCAAACAGTTCAAGCTAATTGACTGTCTCACTTATCCAGAGGGCCTGGTCCAGTTCCATGGGGGCTCCTCAGCCATTGGTTCACAGTTCATGCCCTTCCACTAGTTTGGCTATTTGTCCCTGTGCTTTTTCCGACCATGGTCTCGATATCTCTCACTCATACAATCCCTCCTCTCTCTCACCGATAGGACTTCCAGAGCTCCACCTGGGGCTCGGCCGTGGATCTCTGCATCCTGAAGAAGTTAAGAGTCACATCTCTTCACACATTTTGAGCTTTGTATTTGAAGACTTAGATAATACAGAAACAGAAGTATAGTTTATAAAAAGAGAGAGAAAAATAAATACCACTATTATTGTTTGAATATAACATGATTTTCTATGTAGAAATTATGAATCATTGTATGATAAGTCTTCCTAGCAAGGTGAATCTGGGATGATTCATCAGCATACCATTTGCTTTTGCATATATGAGAAATAGACATTGGAAAATAAAATGAAAATCACATCAATTTAATGCAACATTCCTCACCCTCACACCTGTGGTGTTACTTTGCTGTTGTGAAGGTTTCTTTGATGGGGATGTTTACAGTGCCCAGCAAATGCTACAAATCAGAGATTCATGTTAAGAAAACACTGTTAAAGTGCTGCTCACACTGTCTTGTGAGACAGTCCTTATTCCATCAGTGTGGTAACATTGGCTTTGTATTTCAAAAGAAACTCCATGAAGAACACGTGTTGAACACTGAAAGGGTAGGGGTCATGAAGAGAGTTTGGGACATCATAGGCAGAGTGACTTTGAATTCCGGGCTCTAACTTTACTCTTTTTTTTTGTTGTTGTTGTTATGTAGGCAACATCTTTGTTTCTAGTCCAACAGAGAGAAGTTTCTGCCATAGTGAATGTAGCAATTGATTAAAATGGAAAATGACACATGAGAGGGAGGAAAAGAAAAGATGTATAGAAATAAGGATCAATGTCAGACAGACGGGACAGCATATTTCCTCACTTTTTTTTTTTTTGGGTTTTTTTGAGACAGGGTTTCTTTGTGTAGCTTTGCGCCTTTCCTAGATTTCACTCTGTAGCCCAGGCTGGCCTTGAACTCACAGAGATCTGCCTGGCTCTGCCTCCCGAGTGCTGGAATTAAAGGCATGTGTCCCCACAGCCCAGGCATATTTGCTCACTTTATAGATCAAGAAAAGAGTTGGTTCAGCCAGCAAATGCCCACAGTAGGTAGAGGGATGTAAATTCATTTGCTGAGAAGCATCTCATCACAACTATCACACCTTCCTCTGCACCCAGTGAACATTTGCTCCCTGGACATTCTCTCACACTTATTCCTCAATGTAAGAACTAGATTTTCTTACAGAAATCTTGGATCATCAGATTTATTTCCCAGACTCTGGATCTTTGAGAGATGTACTTTTTTCTTCTCTGATTACCTCTCAGCTGCATGGTGGGCCTGCCTCTGGCTGCCCCAAGCCTCAAAGACCAAAATCCCCATCCTGATGAGATTCTCCACTGTGTGATCCTGGATCTCTGAGGCTGTGAATGTAGACAAAGAAGTACTGAGGTTAGTGATGGCCCAAATTCCTTCAAGATAACTAAATTTTCCCAAGATAACTAAATGTCCACCCAGGATCCCTCACTTCCCTGAACGAATCTTGGAGCCTCTATTTCCAGGGCTATGTTTTTTCAGTTCTCTTTATTCAACTGTCTAGGGATTAGGCAAGTTCTAGGATGGACGGATAATCACAAATGATCCTGAGAATAGAGCAATAAGATGTGTGCATGCTTAAGATATCTGAGTTCTACTTTCTCGTTTACTATAAATACTTATTATTCTCATCCTATAATTTCATGAAGTCTGGGATGAATCTTTATGCTGGCACATCTGGGTTCCCTCTTCCTCTCTTATTCTTAGTTTCTTCATCACCACTGTGGAAACACCAGTGAAAACAGAAAAGTCAGGGTAGAATAAGTTGTCAAGACATTTTAGGCATTGATGCCCAGTTACTGCACTGAGCAGCCACAGGACCATTCTGAGTGTGGTGTCTTTGCTCTGGTGAACTCAGCAGCAGTTGTGTGGACTCACATCCTCAGTCTGGAAGGATTTCCTAAATGGATGTTTTTGGTGAGTGTTTGTTCCATTGTCATACTTAGACCTTCCCATGTCTCCTGTGACCTGAGCATTCCCCTGATCTCTTCTGAGTACCCAGAGACCACGTAGGGGTGGTTGAGGAG
>CABHPQ010173903.1:0-39394 GCA_902168405.1 Peromyscus aztecus | reverse complement strand
GGTGCTGCTGGCTCTTTCCACCTCAGTTAGCCAACTCTAGCAACTCCCTGACAGGTGTGCAGAGGTTTCTCTCCGTGTGCTTCTAGATCCTGTCAAGTTGAGAGTAGTAAGCACTGCCTTTGAATCTTTGCATACGCGCGCACTGCATAGCTCTCTGTTAATTCATATCCTAGACTCAGGACTGTGGTGGGCAATGTGATGCTCACAGTGGGCAGTCGGTTCCTCTGGAGAGGTGTTTGTTTTTGGAGGAGCATTTTTTTTTTGTGCTCATAGTAAGATCACCCCACTGGGTCCTCTGTGAAGTCAGGGAGGCTTTGGGGGTCACGTGTTGGACGTGGCACTGGTTCTCTTAATAGATGTTCATGTGCTCCCATTCACCATTGCTAGTTTTCCTGGGAGTGTGGGGAGCAGCCATGGGTCCATGGTCATTCCTCACACATCTCTGGATATATGCAGCATTGATCCCGTTATTCTGTTAGATCTAGAAGCCTCTGTAAGAGGCTTGAGCATGCCTGGGGCAGTGAGTGACATGTCTGGAGTAAGAGTCCAGTGGAACACTGAGTCTGGGAAGAGAGATGCCAGGGCTATGGATCCAAGTCTTTCTAGAGAAGAGCCACAGCTGACTATGATCTGGCAGGAAAGGTCATGCCAATCAGCAAATCCTGAGATGACAAGGATCAACGGAGGCCTCTTCCGAGGAAGAAGACTGTTTGCACACAAATCCAGTGTTGATGAAGGCATGGAAGGCACATAAGTCCCTCCACACAGGACCGTGTGTGGTCTCCATTGCTGCCTCTGGTGTCTTGTCTCCACAGGGGGCTGTGGGAGCCCTGGATGGTGCTTGTCATTCTCCCAGCCTGCACCAGCTTGGAGCGAGCTCTCCACATGTGAGATGCTTGCACCATAGCTCTTGGTTGCTAATGTGGATGGAGGAAGAAGCAGATGAGGCTTTTTTTTTTTCATCCATTACATCAAAACTGTTTGATAAAAAAAGCTGAGGGTGGTGGTCTTGTAATCCAAACACTGGGGAGGCAGATACAGGAGGATCCCTGGACCTTAGTGTCCAGCCAGCCTAGCCTACTTAGTGGGTTCTAGCCCAGTAGAGGCCCTCTTTAAAAAAGGGGGGGCAGGGGTTGGGAATTTAGCTCAGTGGTAGAGTGCTTGCCTAGCAAGCACAAGGCCCTGAGTTTGGTCCTCGGCTCTGAAAGAAAAAAAGGAGGGGGCAGAGGGTAAAGAGCACAGGCTGCTCTTGCAGAGGACCTGGATTCAGTTCCCAGCATCCATATAGCAGCTCACAGCTGTTTGTAACTCTAGTTCCAGGGGATCGGATGCCCTTTTTTTTGCATTATTTAGCTATTGCACACATATTGCATATACACATGCCAACACAAACAGCTACCAGTAAAAATATGAATGGCACCTGAGGAAAGACATTGTCCTCTGGGCTCTAGGTGCGTGTACACATATATACATGTACCCTCCACCTCTGTACCCTCACGCAAGCATATACACACACACAGGTATTTGACAGTGCAGGAAATAGTGTTAGCCTGTGAGTCTTCTCCATTTCTTGTTAACATTTTGAGAATACGCCTCAGAGGTTTGGTATTTAAGAAATGGTATTTATTCAAGAGAGAGAATTCTCAGCCAGCCATGACATTAATAAGGACAAATTGATCTCAATTAGTGAGAGACGGCAGCATTGGGATTAGGAGGGGTCTGTTCCCTGCTGGCTTCGGGGACATGGTCCCTCGAGGATGTAAATCTCAGGCCATCTGTGACCCAGTGCCTTCAAGTCTGTGTTTTATTTGAAGCTCTTCACAGAACATGAGCAGCAGATGACGATACCACTTAGCACTGTGGGAGAACTCCTGCCAGGGAGTGGCATGCACGCCTGGCATCCCAGCCTTCAGGAGGCAGAGGCAGGAGGATGTGTAAGTTTGAGGTCAGCCAGTTCCAGGCTTGCATGACTGTCACAAACAAGCTCCCAAGGTGGGGAGGTGGTTCAGTTAATACACTGTTTGCCTTGCAAGCAGGAGGAGCTGCATTTGAACCTCAGCACCCTCATGAACATGGTGGCTCATGTTTATAATCCCAGTGCTAGGGAGGTAGAGGCAGAAGGGGCCCTGGGGCTCCCCAGGCAGCCAGCTTTGCCTGATCAATGAGGCCCAGGTCCCAGTGTGTGGTGGTTTGAATGGGAACTATCTCCCCCAAAGGCTCAGGCACTGGAACATTGGTCCCCAGTTGGTGGTGCTGTTTGGGGAGGTTTAGGAGGTCCAGCCTTGCTGGGGGCAACTCAACAGGAGGAGTAGGCTTTGAGGTTTTATAGCCTGGCCCTGCTCCTAGATCACTCTCTCTGCTTCTGGTTCTCAGCTTCCGGCTCCTGCCACCGTGCTTGCCGCTTTCTGCCGTGGCGCTCTGTCAAGACCCACAAGCCAATATGAACTCTTTCTTTTATAGGTTGCCATGGTTGTGGTGTTTTATCACCACAACAGAAAAGTAGTTAACACACCGTGAGAGACCTGTTTCAAAAAACAAGGTCGATGGTTCGCTCCTGAGGAATGGCACTTAAAGTTGTCCTCTGGCCTCCACATGCACACACAGGAATGCACACACACGAATGCACACACACGTGTACCCATACAGATAGGAAAATGAACACACACCCACACATGCACAGAGATTATTCCCTCAAAAGGAAAGAGCCCCCATAACAACTCCTGCTGCCCCCAATTTTGTAGAGATCGAAACGCCACCCAGCTGCCTTCTGGGAAGGCGTCATTCAGGGTGAAATCTGGTTATTCATCCGTGAGGTACACTTGGCTCCTCAGCTCGGACCTGGCACAGACTATGTGTGTTTGTTGGCTCCATGAGTAGAAAATAGTAAGTTGGCATCTAAGCTCTGGAGATGACTTAGTTTCAAGGCAACAGTTTTTGTCTGTGCTTCTCACTGGAATGGCGCTTCAGAGAGTGGGAGCACAGGCAGGGGCATTGTGAGGAGCCCCTGAATCCTGGCACTGCACCCCAAAGTGGCTCTGGCTGCCCCTCAGCAGCCTCTGCCAAGGTTTTCCTTCATGCTCAGAGAGACAGGCTCTCCTAAACCTGTCCCTGCCCTCAACTCAGAGGGTGGTGTTCTGAGGCCTGACTAGGAAACACAGCTCAGGACTGTGTGGAAAAGACCCGCAGCTTCCTGGGAGTTGTTTGCAGTGTTGGTGACATGGGTCTTCTGAGGCCTGGATGGCTTCTCTGTGTTTCCCTGACAGGAGCAGCAGGTGCCGCTGGCAGGCCTGAAAGGTCCCAGAGCCCCTTTGCTTCCTCTGTGTCAGAGAGGCCTCACTGCAGATGAATGAGGGTGAGGTGGGGGTGTCAAGATAAAAGCAGCGTGTCTGGAAATGGTAGTTCCCGTGGCTTCAGTTAGAGGTAACACAGACAGGTACTTCCTCCAAGGATGTCTGATGGCTCCAGGGTCTGAGGAGATGGTCCCTGCTACCCAGGGGTGGGCAGAGTGTCTCCAGACAGATGTCTGCACAATGCTTCTTCTTCCAAGAACATCCCAGTTTGAGTTAAAGAAGATGTCGCCACCCATTGCCGGAGGAGATGCAGTGCCACGGAGAAGGGCTTGTGGATATTGGTGTTGAAGATTGCTCAGCGTCTCTTTTAGGAGTTCCTTCAGAACATTTGTTATGCTAATTTTGGACTGCCAAGGATGATGCAGGCGTGAAATGGATGGTGTTTTTCATTCTTTTTGTAAAACATTATAAGGGTGATTTTCACTCCAGAAATGTAACAAACATAACAGGGTGGTTGACAAGGGTCCATGAGAAAAAGAGGTGACCTGGTGCGGCTCAGTGGGCAGACTGCTTGCCTTGGCACATCCTGGACTCCATCCCTAGCACAGCAGAAACTGGGTGTGGCATCATAGGCCTGTAATCCCCAAACTCAGGAGGCAGAGGTAGGAAGATCAGGAGTTCAAGGCTAGCCTCTGATACATAGAGAGTTTGGGGCCAGCCTCGACTACTTGAGACCCTATCTCAAACAAAAACAAATGGACATGTGAGTAGCAGGTGAACATTTGGGAGCACACACTCCTGTTATCAACCTGGAGGCGAAGCAAGTTGTGCCTTGCCTTGATAATGGGTCTTTTTTTTTTTAAACCTGTATTACTATTTTCTAAATCCAATGGACTTGAAAGTTTGGGCCAACATGAGGGAGAGGATTCTTTTTTTTTAAAATATTTACTTATTTATTATGTTGTTTATTTATTATATATACAGTGTTCTGTCTGCATGTATGACTGCAGGCCAGAAGAGGGCACCAGATCTCATTAAAGATGGTTGTGAGCCACCATGTGGTTGCTGGGAATTGAACTCAGGACCTCTGGAAGAACAGTCGGTGCTCTTAACCTCTGAGTTATCTCTCCAGCCCGATAATGGGTCTTTACCATTGAGTTGTGCCTTGCCTTGATACTGGGTCTTTGCTATTGAGTTATACCTTGCCTTGATACTGTGTCTTTACCATTGAGTCACCTTCTCTTCATTTGAGCAAGAGGGATGCACCCTGCTGACCCACTGACATCCCCAGGAACAGTGCATAAAGCCAGATGGACAGGTGTCTTTTCAGTTGCCATTGTCCTAATGTGGTATGGCTGCCCAGGGGGTCCAGGGTACCCTATGGTGAGGATGGGTGATGCACTCCTGCTTGGTGTCCCAGCTTTATTGAGGTATAATTTGTACACAGTTCTCCCACTCCACTGCTCAGTGGCCTGGGTACATCTACAGCACAGCCATCATGATGTCAGTTAGAGCCAACTGAACTTAAAAAAAAAAAACCTTAGCCAGGCATTGTAGCAGGGAGATCAGGGCCACTTGATCTAGACCCTTGAGTTGTTCTAGACACTTCACAGAAATGAATCCCACCACACATGGCTGTGTTAGCTTCTCTAGGAAATACATATATATATGTATTGTTATACATACATACATATATATATATATATTTACAAAGGAAATTGGTTGGATTGGCACATAGCATAGGGACTGGAAAGGCCAACAGCCACTGTCTGCATGCTTTAGTCTGTGTTGAAAGGCTGAAGAAGCCAGAGTCTAACATCAGCAGAGGTTGGTGGCAACAACAGCAACAGCAGCAGCAATAGACACACTCAGGAAAACACAAAACAACAACAACAACAAAAACCACGTGAAGGCAGGCGAAGGGCAGCTGCCTTTCCTCAGACCTCTTCATGTCAGGTTCCCTGTTGGAAGATGGTGTTCCAAGTTGAGGGAGGGTGTCCCCACTCAGTTCAACATTTCAGAAACTAGCCGCACAGACATACCCACAGGTGTGTCTCCTGAGTCATTCTAAATGCAGTCAAGTTGAGATGAGGACATGAACCGTGACAGTGAGGAAGGAAGCTGAAGCTGGGGCGGTGGTGCAGCCTGCAACCCCAGCACTTGGGAGGTGGAGGCAGGAAGTCAGCCGCTCACACCTAATTCTCTGCTGTACAGTGATGCCAGCATGGGTTCCGAGGAGGCGGGAGAGAGAGAGGGAAAGAGAGAAGGGGAGATAAGCTGGTCCAACACCAGTGCTTTTTGTGATAACGACTGATACCACTTGCTTTAGTCTGTTTAGACTTGCGCGGTAGCAAACATCTTCACATTTCCGGTGGCTTCAGCCACTTGGTAGCTGTGTCTACAGGTTGGCGTGGTTTTTCTGCAGTTTCTTCTCTGTCTCAGGATGCAGATGAGCGGAGACATCACTGTTTTGTAGATAGAGGCTGCAGAGTGTAGGCGGTAGGCCTTGACATCAGCGGGGAAGAGAAGGGACCCTCGGAATCCGAGGATGAGGACAGGAGTGCCTCATGATGGCTGGAATTAAGAGATTTCCTCTGAGCCTAGTGTGACCTGTCACAGAGCAGCCATGGCTGTGACCTGAGGCACCTGTGCCACAGTGGCCAGAACACAGCAGGTGTGGCCCTGAAATTTCATAGTCCGCTAGAGCCTGGTTGCTTCTATATTGTAGTGTGACGTTGTTGACTTAATTGGGTTAATAAACACCATCGTTGAGGCACGCCTTTGGGCATGTCTGCAGAGTGGGTTCATGCCCAGGCGTCCTCGCACTCTTCTGCGGACACGCTCTCTAGTCACCACACAAGCATTGTGTGCACCCACCCAGTGAGCGTGGACACCAGCTCTTGACATCACTCTGGGGAAGATGAAAGAGATGATAAGGCCTTGCTCACACCACTTCCAGTTCCATGGAACTCAAGGCTCCTCCAGCCCTCTGCTCCCCTGTGTCCTGAGCCTCAGGCAGCACCGTTGGAATGGCATCCCTGGGATTCCGTCTTCCTTTCTTGTCTCTAGCCCCCCCCCCCCCCCCCCAACTGCCTCATGTTCTGGAGAGATGCAAGAAAGAGGTTCTTGCCACATCATTCCCCCAGAGGGCCTTTCTGGGGGTGAGGTTGCCCTGGCAACCACACTCTGCCGCCCTCCTTTGGTGCCTTGTGGGCCCTGGGAGTCTATTCCTTCCTGAATCAACCTCCACTAGCTGACCTGAAGTGGCCTCCTGTCTGTCAGATGAGCCTCTCCTTCTAGACATGGGGAGCTCTGCCCTAGTGGGGCACCCAGCTTCTCTCCATAGATGAAAGGGCCTAATAGCAAGGCCATCGCTCTCCTGGGTTCAGGCAGGCTGTCTATAACAGGCCTTCTATTGACTAGAATTCCCTAGAAAAACAGCAAGGCTTAAAATATATCCACATGCATTTATAAGCATGTATAAATTTTTGACAAAGAACATGGACTCTGCTTTATAGATTTCTTTTATTGTTTATGTGTATGTGTTTGTAGATTTGTGCACATGCATGCAGCTACACATGGTAGCCAGAGGAGAGCATTGGATCTTCTGGAACTGGAATTACAGATGGTTGTGAGCTACCATGTGGGTGCTGGGAACAGAAATCGGGTCCTCTGTAAGAGCAACCAGTGCTGGAGAGCCATCTCCTCAGCCCCTTGACCTGCTTTGAAGGAAATTAAATAAAGAAAAACAACTTTATTCTGAGCTTTATTCTGAGCTAAATATAAGTGATATGGCCTTGGAACATGGATTTGGGTCACCCTGAATGACATGTTCCACTGTGGAAGCAGTTAAATGACCTTCATAGCCACGGAACAAGGAAGTTGTGAGTCAATACATCTGACAGTTGTCAGTGGATATGTCAGGAGGGGACTTCCTCTGCAGCTCAGATGTTCCCTTATGACATCCTATCTTTCGGGTTGGTGGAGGTGGAATTCTGCTAAGCTTGGTAACATATTTACCTAACAGCCATGAGAACATTGGGTTGGATACAGAGGTCAAAAGTAAATGGCTGTTAAAGAACCTACACAGCCCAAGATGATTTTGGTTCTCAGAGGACAGCATTCCATCTCTCCACAGTCCTTGTCCTCCCCCAAGGTCAATAGCGCAGGATTTTGCTATAGATATGCAGCTTCTTCAGAGAAGGGCGAGCGAGCGTGTGTGTGTGTGTGTGTGTGTGTGTGTGTGTGTGTGTGTAGACTTTCAGTGGCCTGTAAACCCCCCCCCCCCCACACACACACACACGAAATAAGGAAAAGAGAGATTTGCTACAAAGGAGTTGGCTCCTGTGATTTTGAGTGTTGGGGAGTTCACCTCCTGCAGTCCTAAACTGGAGCCTTAAGAGAGTGTGTGGTGGGACTTCCAGGCTGAGGGCTGGAGAGAAAAGGCCCATCTGGGCTGAAGCTACCAGGCTAAATGGACCCCTTCACTGTTCCCCAGTCATGTTCTGTTCAAGGCCCAGGGATTGGATGCTGCCCCCACCACCACCACTTGGGGAAAGCCATCTGCTTTAGAGTTGCATTGAAATGCTAATCTGGTCCAGGCTTGTTGAGTATCCATGGATAATCTTGGCATCTCAGTAAAGCTAACAGTGGCGGGCCTGAAAGATCCCCTGCTCCTGCCAGGGCCTTAGCAGGGCTGATTTCCACATCCACATGATCTGAATGCCCTTTCTTGACCCCTCAGAGAAGGGGCCCTGGTTGCTCCCCCAGGAGACTAGCTCTCTTGGATTCTCTTCCCACCTTGGGTCAGCAGACTCCCTCCCCTGTCAGTTGCATCGACCCTCTGGTCAATCCGACCCTCTGGTCAATGCCTTGGCCTCTGAGAACAGGGTCTCCCACACCTCCCAGGGTTCTCACGTCCGTGGCATCAAGCCGAGAAAAGATCCTAAACTGGGTGCAAGAGGAACAGCATCAGTGACATCTCTTAAGTGAGAGTCTCCTCTGGAACGGGAATGCATCTGAAATCTCCATGAATATTCAAAAGCATTCAGAGTTAACTCCGCTCAGGGATTATTTATCTGAACACTGTAGGAAGCGTTATTGTTTATAAAATAGACAGGAGAGAAGCCTTTGTCTCCATGTGTTTCTTTTGCGCTTCCTTCTTAGGACTGTGAGTTCTGTTCCTTTAAACACAGAAGACAGCAGAGAGAACAGGGCTCTGCAGGCGGGGAGGGACCAGCCCAGAGATGGTGGCAACTAAGGGTGGCCTGCTGCCTTGGGGACTTCACGAGGACCACCCCCCCCCCACACACCCCAGTAAGGCTCCCCAGATTCCAGATTTGGAGTTGGTGAATCTGCTTTCTCACCTTGTCTCAAAAACAAAGGCAAAAATATAAAACAAAGCACAATAAAGGCTGAAGGGGTGGGAACTCTGAGGAAGGGCGGGCGGCCTTGGGACTACAGCCTCTATCCTATCAGGCTTTAAGTTTCTGGCTTTAGGGGTTTAGCTTCCTTCTGATGGTGGGTGAATGGGGAGGGGCAAGAGATACTAGAGGAGATGGAAGGAACATTCTAGAACAGGATATTCCTTTGTAAATAGCTTGGCTTTCGGGGGACCCCTTTAGCTACCAGGTACCCCATTTGCAAGCATGAAAGCACCTTCCCCACTTTGGGTCAATGATGATAAAAATACATGTGTTTCTCAGCTCAGAGTCAGCAGAGCAGGACATGCTTGAAACAGAACTCTGGTGACACAGGGCATATTTGGGATCACAGAGGAACCCTGTTGAGGGTTCTGGAAACAACCCAGCAGGTGTAACCTCACCCTGGCCCTCCCCCCTCCCCCTCCCCCCCAGTGGTGCAGAACTCCTCAGCTGGGCTTTGCACGTTTCTTAGATGGATGGGTGGAGGGAAGCAGTTAGGGGCCCACTCACCTTGTAGGCTTGAGTGGGGACACCGTCTTCCTCAGAATGTTGAGTTTGTGGGAGAGGGCTGAGTTGGACCCCCAGTTCATTGTCAGAGTCCCCTTTGCAAAGACCAAAGCAGATTTTCAATATAGCAATGGCTCATGGGACCTAAAGTCAGAAAGAAAGGCACACCATGTCAGAGGCCTGACATCACATCTAGCCTCTGCAGGCCAGAACCTCCAGGGAGAACAAAGTGGCCCTCAGGAATCATGGAAGCCATCCTCTGTCCCTCTCATGTCGGCTTGGCGATGGCTTTGGCTTGGTGGCACTCCACTGCCCATTCCAACCCCCCAGTCCCCAGCAAAGCCACATAATGGAAATATTTCAGACACGGGGCCAGTGATGAGGCCTCCCCCTCTCCCCCGCCCTTCTCCTCGTCTCTCCTCCTCTCCCCCTGGCTGGGAGTGGCCAACCCTGGCCTGTTTCTTCTGACTACAATAAGGCCTGTTAGGAGGTTTGGTGGGATTTATGTGAAACAGTTGTGGATGATAACAGCCTCTCTTGACCCTGTCATCTGGTGAGAGCCCTGACCCTGTCATCCTTGGGACCAAAGGGAATGGGGAAGGAGAGGGGCTCAGAACCCTGGGACCTCATAGCCTCTCATCGGGCCCCATCTCCTAACACATTCCTGGGGAATGAATTTTTGACGTGGCCTTTGGGGACCATGTCGAGACATGGAGAATGGTGGCTTGTGTCACACATTCACAGTGTGTGGTGATTCAGGGTCTGACGTAATCTCCTGATTCTTAGGGCTGCGTAGTCTGTCTGTTTGTATTCGGTTTTTGCTTTTTGTTTTTAATTGTTGTTTTCTGCTTTTTTTCCCCAAAATCTGTTACACTTGTTTTGTGTGTGTGTGTGTGTGTGTGTGTGTGTGTGTGTGTGTAGATCAGAGAACTTGCAGGAGTTGGTTCTCTCCTACCTGTGGGTACCAGGGACCATCCATCCTCAGTCCTCCGGGTTGGCAGCAAGCACCTTCACCACGGAGCCATCTTGCTGGTCTCCGTTTTCCCTCTTATTGAGACAGAAGCACACTCTGTGACCCAGACTGACATGGGACTCACTATGCAGCTTGTGCTGGCCTCACACTCCCAGCAGTCCTCCTGCCTCAGCCTACCAGTGCTGGGATGGCAGGTTTGAGCTGCCTCACCCCACTGAAAGTCTCTCTTGTAAACCAAGCGTCTTCCTTGCCTCCGATCATCCTTCTCCACACTGGAAAGATACTTCTGACAATAAAGCCAGAGGCTGCTGAGCGGGCCTTAGTTACATTTCCAGTGGCCTTGCCCCTGGCATGTCCCCCTGGGCTGTGCACTAGATGTGTGTCATTACAAGTTATTTGGAGTGCATCTGTATTTATATATATATGCTGGCAGCCACAGGCACATGGAGAGTCCTTTGTTTAATCTTATTTGATTGTTAATGGCTGCTCTTTATAAGTTTTTAGTTTGGGTTTAGCAGTATGTGAAATAGTTGCATCATTTTGAAGTTTAAGCTATGAAGCAGAATAGGAACATGAAAGCCCAGCTTTCTCCTTCTCCTTTCTTCTCTCTTTTCTTCCTTCCCACGGTGGTTGTTTAATCCCCCTCCCCTGGGCAGTGCTTGCCATACAGGCACAAGGACCTAGTTGGAACCCCAGCACCACTAGAGAGCCAGGCAGGGGAGGGCAGTGCCCGTCTGTTTCTCCATTGTTGAGGGGCAGAGACAAGGTTGCTAGCCACCTGAGCCAATGGTGAGCTCTGGGCTCAGTGAGAGACCCTGCCTCAAAAAATAATGTGGAGCGTGGTAAATGAAAACACCTCAGTTCTGTCAATCTACACACACACACACACACACACAATTTTAAAAAGATAAAACACACACCTCTATCATGTATAGGAGTGTTTCAAAACATAACCATAACCACTGTGGTTTATTGAAGGTCCAGGAGAACATCAGTTACTATGTCACTGGGATTGAAAACAATGCCTCCAAGACAGGCTATGATTTTGCCTCTTTTTATAGGTGGGGAAACAGGCTCAGAGATGGTAAGTTACATGGCCAAAGCCAGACAGTGAGCAAACTTAAACATGACTAGAAGCTGAGCCTTGTCACAACTGGACCTCTACATACACCATAGTCTCTGTGTTTTTGAAAACTGTTAGTCACAGAGTTTTGGTTAGTAACTCTTGATTAATTGCATAAAAGATATTCATCGGGCTGGAGAAATGGCTCAGTAGTTAAGATTACTGGTTGCTCTTCCAGAGGACCTGAGTTTGATTCTCAGCACCCACATGATGGCTCACAACCATCTGTAACTCCACTTCCAGGGGATCTGGTGCCCTCTTCTGGCTTCTGCTGGTACCAAACACATATGTGGTACACAGATCAATATTCAAGCAAGACACTCATACACAGTATACAATATATCCACACCAGATGTTCTAGACCCACCTGTAATTCCATTCATCTGACTGAGCAGGAGGGTCACAGTGAGCCTCAGGCCTTGGCTAGACAAACCTGAAGGACATTCCTTTGTGTCTTGTAATCAATGAAAAAGGAGACTCACATGATGGTTGTACCTGGGCCACCTGCCAGTACTAAGCATGGCTGGTGACTTTGTGGTCCAAGAACCTGATCATCTTTCATCTACTTCTGGTTCCTTCTGTAGGGAAGGCTCACTGTTTTTGACCTATACCTAAGGTGCTCTGAGGTGACTTGAAATTTCTCTTGGGAGAACTCCCTCCTGGGAGCTGGGGACCACCTGCTGTGGTGACCCTGGCGGCAGCTGTGTTTAGTAATTGCTTTGTTCTCTCAGGTCAGGTGCCTCACAGAGTGAAGGCATTTCAAATACAGGCCGGCAGCCTTTGGACATCAGCTGCAGTCTTAACCTTGCATGTCTCTTGGACCAGACTGTGGGCTTTCAGTGTCCACAGGGCCAAGAGGTGACTCGTCCTCTGCCCTCAAAGTGGTCCCAATGCACAGTGCCTTTTTCTGGCCATCTTCACCTCTTCATTGCCATTTAAAGAGTCAAATGGTGCATCCCATGATGCACAATGGCCTGACTGGCCTGCACACTCCAAACCCCATGCACAGTGGGAATGGTGTGTCTCTTTATAGAGGGAGATGTCACAGTGCAGGGGCATGCTGGGCTCCATCTTTCCAGAGCTCCAGGAAGTCATCCTCTGGGGAAGCACTGCAGGCCCCCAGGTCCAGTGAGTGTTTGCTCTCTGTGTGCATGGCAGCACTGCTTTGGGGGAAGGGGGGCCTTCTTGCCATTCAGTGACACAGGTGGATAATTCTCACAGCATCCTTGCTCTAGTCAACCAGCCTCCATTAGAGTTCTGGGAATCATTTCTGAAGCTTGCTGTGCTCGCTGCATGAAAGGTTGATGGTGTGTGTGTGTGTGTGTGTGTGTATGTGTATGTGTGTGTGTGTGTGTGTGTGTGTGTGTGTGTGTATGTGCGTGTGAATGCTGTAGATGCCAGGACTTAGCTGGCTTTGCAGTTTGGAAATGCCACATGCTTTTCTTCTGTGTGACCATGTGACGGGTCAGCAGAGGAGGTGTAGAGGGGCTGTTGGGTCTGGGCTTCCTCCTCGTTCCAGCTAGGCTGTTCTCACACACCCGCCTGACCTCTCCCTGGCTCCCAGATTAAACTCAGCATGAAATGTCACAGAGGCTTGGTTATTGGACTCAGTACCACACTAGGCAGCCGACCAAGCTTGTTTATCCCCCTGATTCACAGTAAGGTGCGCCTGTGGGTTTGCAGTAGCTTTGCATAAACCCCTGGGAGAGAGGATTAGCACTTTTGCACACTCCTCTGATCCTTTTCTGCAGGACTTCATAGCTGAGTCTGGCCTGGGATCTGATTGGTGAGCACAGTGTGGATGGGAAAGAACATGGAAGACCATGCAAACACATGCCTGATGGGCCCAGGGTTACATTCCCAAATCAGAGGAGGCGGGAGAACGCAGAAAATGAGTGCCACGAGCCAAATGGCCAATCAGTTTTATTTTTTATTTTTTTTTAAGATTTATTTATTTATTATGTATACAGCATGTATGACTGCAGACCAGAAGAGGGCACCAGATCTCATTACGGATGGTTGTGAGCCACCATGTGGTTGCTGGGAATTGAACTCAGGACCTCTGGAAGAGCAGTCAGTGCTCTTAACCTCTGAGCCATCTCTCCAGCCCAAGCCAATCAGTTTTAAAGTGTGACCTCGACCACAGTTTTAAAGTATAACTGAACCACATATCTTTATTGGCTGGGCTTATTCGGGCTTGGAGGGGTGCACCTCCTTTGTCACTGCCCAAAGGACTGTCCACTGTCCACTCATCCAGCCTGCTTAAAAGGCAGAGGTGGGTGCTCTCCTGGGGCTCAGCAGGTTTCCTGTGCTCTGCTTTGAGGTCTGTTGCCTGTGATTCTTTCCTGGACTGTGTTCCCACACCCTCCTGCCTGTAATTGAGGACGGCTGGTGGCGTGATGTCAGATGGGCCTAGTGTCATCCCCAGGTCTGCTGGGTCCAGTTTGAGTAGTGGACGGGTGCACGGCCTGTCCTGGTGCAGCTCCGACCCCTCCCAGCAGCTTGCAGGCGCTCACACTGAAACTGCTGCATACATGCCTTGATGGCTATTCCCGGATTATTGTCCCTCATTATCTGTCCACAGATGGCACCGTGAATCATAACCGAAGGAATTAAAATGTGAGGTGCCAGTATGTAGTTGCTAAGGGATTGGGAGGGGTGCATACAGTCTGCTGACATACACCGGCAGATCTGGGAACGGCTGGTCTGTGTGCTGGAGATGAGAGTCTCAGCCGCAGTTAAGTGTCCCCAGGAGACCAAGCGCTGTGTTTAAAAGCAGCCTTCAGCGTTTGGATCAGCCCATCAGGACTCATGGATGGGCTTTTTAAGTGGGCGAACAGTACCCAGGAAGTGCCAGAAAGGCCATGGAAAGCTGGTAGCTGAGACCAGGAGGTGTCTCTAGACCCTGACATAGACTCCTGAAAGTCTTTAAAAACAGCAACAACAACAAAACCCTACCAAAACGTAGTTCTTATGTAGTTCTTTCTGGGCAGGGCGTCTTGGAAGTGAGAGGCCCACTGCTTAGGAGGTGCCTGCAGCTGTCAGTCACTGAGCTGAGGGCTTTTCCTGCACCCAAGCCTCCTGTGCTTGCTTTCAAGGCAGGTGCAGTACCAAAAGGCTTAGCTGTAGAAAGTCCCTGGCTGCCTTCTTCTGCTCTCCAGAGAGGCTCTGGGATGGGAGGTAGCTGTGGGTGGGTGCGTGGCATCCCTTAGTCCCTGTACAGGAAGCTGTGACTAAACGTTCTCCTGGCAGGAGACGGGTTGTGTCTAAGAGACAAGGGAGCCTGGAAGGATTGGCCTCAAAATGCTTGGCTCCCCGGCCACATAGCTGGGCTGACTCCAGCCCTAGGGCAGCAACAGGTATGGAATGAAGACCTCTAGAGAAAACGTTGCAGAGCCACCGTGTGAGGCTGGGGTCTGTGTCCTGTCCCCAGCAACCCCCAACCCAAGCCCCAACCCTATAGCGTCCCGTGCCTGTTCTACAGTGTCAGTGGCTCCATCAAAAAGTAATTAAGAGTGCTAACTGCCCATGTGACTGCTGAGGACATTTGCTGGTGCTCAGGGCTTGCCTTCTTGCGGTATGGTACATGTTGCCTAAGCAATTAGACAACAGTTGGAACAGAGTAGTGTCCCTAGATGGAAATTAAGGGACATAGAACCAAATGGAAGAGGGACTTGAACCGTGAACACAGCTGAGCTGTGGTCAGGCTTTTAACCCAAATGGCTTGATGCATGTGGCCAGTGGTCAACATCAGGTATGTACTGGCCTGGTTTTGTGTCAACTTGACCCAAGATAGAGTCATCAGAGGAAGGAGCCTCAGTTGAGGAAATGCCTCCATGAGATCCAGCTGTAAGGCATTTTCTCATTTAGTGATCAATGGGGAAGGGCCCAGCCCACAGTGGGTGGTGCCGTCCCTGGGCTGCTGGTCCTGGGTTCTGTAAGAAGGTGGACTGAGCAAGCCAAAGGAAGCAAGCCAGTAAGCAGCACCCCTCCATGGCCTTTGCATCAGCTCCTGCCTCCAGGGTCCTGCCCTGTTTGAGTTCCTGTTCTGACTTCCTTTGGTGATGAACCGCAATGCTGAAGTGTAAACCAAATAAACCCTTCCCTCCCCAGCGATATCAGTTGTCTCTACACGTGGGTGAAAGAACTCCTCAGGTAGCTGCTCTTGGGATTGTTCTAGCAAAGTAAACACCTTTTGATTAAAAAAAAAAATCCTTTTAGGTGTCAAAATGAAATTCTCAGTTATTTAATTGTGTGGTGTTTACATCACATATAGTCCATGTGTTTTAGGGTAGGTGGGCCCTGGGGATCTGAGTGTCTTCAGAGCAGACCAACTCACAGCCACAGGAAAAAGGAGGAAAGGGGTGGGTACAGCTACTTTCCCTAAGGAAGTAGTGTTGAGTGGGACCTGCATGCTCAGGGTGCTTCAGATGACCTCTAGCTGACCTATGATACCTGTCAGTATGTAAATGATAGGGAAATTGAGTGTTTAGGGAAGGTGCCTACGCGTGCTCACCCACAGATGCATTTTCTTCTGAATTTTATCTTTGTTTATTGGTGTGTAGTATGTGTGTGTGTGTGTGTGTGTGTGTGTGTGTGTGTGTGTGTGTGCATGTGTTTATGGGTTTGGGTATGTGGTCAGGGTCTGGCTCTTAGTTCTCTAAGATGGCCCATCAGAGTAACCATCACAGCCCAGGGTGGGCTCCATCTCCTCAGTCCTGTCACGGTTGTCCCAGAGCGCACAGGACCTCTAGGTCATAAACACGAATTTTCAAGTCCCAGGACATTGTTGCATAGACCCTACAGGCCTTAGCCTAGAGATGGGCGAAGACTCCTGTGGAGTTTGTCTGAGGTGGTCATCAGTCTCTGAGCTTCCTGGTCCAGGTGCCACTCAACCTCCTCACCAAGTAGCTCACGTTTAAACATCCTCACCCAGCTCCCAGGTCTTTGGATATCAGCTGTGTCCTGAGTGGCTGTCGGCGTCTGAAACGGAGGCTGCTGTGTCCACCAGGAGGACAAGAGATGAGATGTGGCTGCCTTGAGCTTCCCTCTTCCTCTCTATAGGAGCTTTTCCTCAGTCATGAGAATGGAGGCAGGGATCTCAAAGCCACCTGCTGGCCCGGTACATTCTCCTAAGCTGGAGCAGGATGGAGTACACAGTGGCTTTCCTCTGTGTTCTGGCTGTGGGTCTAGGAGGAGGCTGCTGAGTGAGCAATGAGGAGGGGAGCCACTGTGGCCTAACTTGAGCAAGCTCAGATCCACAGTGCAAAGTGAATGCCCTTTCCTACACAGTAGGGAGCCAGTGACCTCAGGATGCTAACTGCCCTCCAGCGGTAGATCCAGAGAATAAGGAGGCAAGGCCCAGGGTGACATTCTCCATTCTTTACATCTTCGTTGCTGCAAGAAATACTCAGAGAAAATACTTTGTTTCCCCTCTCAAGCCATGGCCAGGTTTGTTAGTTGTGTTTTGTGGAGTCTGCATTCCCTCCTACTGGACATGTGGAGCAGGAGGGACATTACCCAAGAGCCTTTCTGGCATATGAACCACACACATTAAACTCTTGTAGCCATTGGCGGCTGAAGTCCAAAGACAGAGTGTGGCTTTGATAAGCACACTTCTCAAGGGCAGTCCCAATAGACACATTAGTCTGGCACAAAGCAAGTTCATAGTAGCCCCAGTGAGGAAACAGGCAGGTGCCCTGTTGTGGGCTGGAGTGGCAGCTAACACATCTGTAGGGCTCTGAGAGGATAGCTCCAGCTGCTGCACTGTCTCCACCCCTGCCTGGCAACACACCTGGCTCCTGTGCATTCAGCAAGGCCTCCTGCACAGGACCCACACAAGCCTCAGGCACTGTCCATGGTGCCCACTGCCTCCTCCTTGAGTCTTTGGTTCTAAGGCTGGTGGGGTATGCTGTATCATAGACATCAAGATGAGCAGGACCTTATTGCCTCTCAAACCCTAAACTCTTCTGATGGAGTGGACACAGGACCCAGAAGGTGAAGGGATTCCTTGAAACCATAACAATGAGAAAATGGAAGTAAGCATCAGTCATGAGGGAGAGAGCTGGGGCTTTCAAGGGCTGCTTCTGGAGGCAGTCTATCTCCTTGGGTAAAGCACTGATGTGCTGCTCTGGGGATGTAAGGAGGTCTCGGGGCTTGGCAGGGTGCAGGGCTTGGGGAGGACCTGCCTGTGGTGTTTCTCTGAGCTCTATGGAACAGGCTGGGATGTCTACACGCTACCTGTGACAGCATTGCCATCCTCCCCAGGCGTGGTCTCAACCTCACCCACGAGGCTGAGTGTAGTCTTCTTCCTGTGAGCCTGACTCCTCGTAGGGTGTGATTGGCAGGTTACGGATTCTGAAGCTGTGCTTCAAAGAGCGTGAGACAAAATTAATGTTAAGTGTAAGCGTTTGAGGCGCCACAGGGAAGACGGTTGTCAGTTTCTGAGGTATGAAAACAGATGACACATCTCTTCCTCCCTGTAGCTAGTGGATCCAGTGACATGGGAGCTGTGCCTTCTCCGGTGATTCATTTCCTGGATGCTCTGCTGGCCAGGTGGCTCCATGGACAGGAGCCAGATAAGCACCTTTTCCTGCCTCAGCCAACAGGGGGTCCTGTTGGAGGAGGGGGTGTCCCTACTCACTGAGTGTCCTGAGTCCTCAGGGTTCCCAGAGCCCCTACATACAGAGGGTAGAGCCCCCTGGGCTCTGGGGTTGGGCCTGATCTACCCTGGCTTTCCATGAAGGAATCCCACTGACAGTCTCTTGGAAGGTGCCTGGAGTGTCCTCAAAGGACAGGAAAAGACAAGATAGAGAGGGCTGGTGACTGGGAGTGAGCAACAGCCTGCTGCTCTTACACCCTGCCTTGTTAAATATGTGGGCAGTTGAATGTATTAGCACATCCTTCGCCCTGCCCGTTAGGAGAGGGTCTAGCCCTGATTAGAGGTTAGAGCCAATACCTTGGCTTTGGTGCTGTCTTAGTTTCTCTGTTGCTGTGATAAAAACATAATAAAAAAAAAAACAGCTTGGGGAGGAAGAGTTTATTTGGCTCACAGGTTAGCATACAGTTCATCTAGGACGTTGAGGCAAGAGCTCAAGGCAGGAACCTGGAGGCAGGAACTGAAGCAGAGGCCGTGGAGGAATTCTGCTTACAGACTTGCTCTCCATAGCTTCCTCAGCCCGCTTTCTTATATAGTTCAGGACCACCTACCCAGGGGTGGTATCACCCACCACGGGCTGGGCCCTCCCACATCAATCATTAGCCAAGAAACTGCACCACAGCTTGTCCACGGGCCAGTGTGACGGAGGCATTACCTTGGTTGAGGTTCCTCTTCTCAGATGACTCTAGCTTGTACCAAGCTGACAAAAACCTAACAGGCACAGGCGCTCTGTGATAGACAGGTCACCTGCTCCCGCTGTCTTCCCCCTCTTCTGCTCAGCAGCTCAACACGGTGTGTGGAACAAGTGCCTATGACATCTGTGCTGTTTCTTAGCTATTCTCGCTGACAGACATGGCGGGGACCTTCTTTCACATCTAGCCCTACAGCCGCAGTGGGCTGTGGAGCTCTGTCCCTGGCTTTCCACCTTCTTCAGACATCTTTGGAAAGCATGGGAAAGCAGTGATGGAGGGGGTTGGGTGGCCGCTGCTTCCAGGAGGTTCCCCAGAGAGAAATGTGCAAGCAATTCATAAATATTTACATCAACTTCATTTGCATAGCAGATATAATTACTTCACGCAGAACCTCGTGGAGGCCTCAGCCTTGGTAGCTGAGGTGGCAGCATCTTCTCTTCTCTGTCCCTGTAATCCCATGAGTCCTTTAGGCGGCGACATTCCAGCCATGTTCCGGCTGTTCCTTCCTGCAGGATGAATGGACTTCTGCCCACCAGGACAGGCTGCGAAGCTGCCACACCTCCCATTCTGGCCTTTTTTCTGCCTGGTGGTCCCATCGTGTCCTTTGCATGTCACTGTGAGCAGTGGGAAGGGCTCCTTCACTGCCATGCCCAGAAACTTCCTCAGCTTGCTACTCAGTTCCGTCACCTGCCAGGTCCACTTTTCACAGAGTGCCAGAATTCATTTCCAGTCAGCTGTGTGCTACTTTAGAATGGGGATGGGCTTCCCAAGCTCCCCTAGGGTGCCCCCTCCTCTCCAGCTGAGAGTACGCCCATTGGCATCTTCATTAGTTCGGATTCATTGTTCAAAGTAATGGATTTCGCTGTGGTGTTCTCACACATATACATGTTATGTCTTTGGTCTTCTTCACCCCATTCCTCGACCTTGTTCCCTGAGTCACTTTCCTCTCCTCTTCCCAAACACTCCCACTTTCATGCCAAGTGTGTATCTATACATAGACATAGACATGCTAAGCCTGTATCTAAACATATATCTATATATCTATATACACACGTGTTTAAAGTATATGTAATACATAGTATACATATTGAATATGTGTTTATTTAATATATTGTACAGGTTCTATGGATAAGAGAAAATGAATCCCCTTAAAATTCATATTTCCAGTGCATACTGCAATTTTACAATACTTCCAATTTTACAGCCTTTGCAGTCCGTAACAGTTTCAAAGCCATCTACATCCCATTCCCAGTCCTAACATCTGTGTTCACTGGAGTTCTTGATGGGCAGAACCAACAAGAAAAACGTGCATGTGTGTGCACACCACACACACACACACACACACACACACACACACACACACAGGAAATGTCAATGAAATGTCTTTTCTGAGTTAGGGTCTCACTGCATAGTCCTGGCTGACCTCTAACTCACAGAGATCCACTTGTCTCTGCCTCTTTCCTGAGTGCTGGGGGTAAAAGCGTGTGCAACCACACCTGGCTTGTTCTGTCTGTTCTATCAAAAGGTCAGACAAAACAAAACTCCACTTAAAATAATCTAAAGAAACCACTTGGAAGAAACTCAAATTCCTCTAGAGTCAGCACTTCTTGAAATCAAAATACATGCCCAAGGTTGCAGTCTCTGCTCAAAATTGCATTCTGCTCATCAGCTGTCCTTCTTTAAGTCAACCAGTCCTGTAAAGAATGACAGGTGGAGCTCTAACCACCCAGCATGGGACAGAAGACCCATCTGCATTAAGAATAAAATCCCAGGGGGTCCTTGCTTAAGAATAGCCTTCTGCAGAAGTAGAACTTTCCACCTTGCTGAAATACTGTGTAGCCATTTTCTTGAGACCTGTCTTAGAGTTGCTATTGCCATGATGAAACACCATGACCAAAGCAACCTGGGGAGGAAAGGTTTATTTGGCTTACACTTCCATATCACTGTTCATCATCAAAGGAAGTCAGGACAGCAACTCAAGCAGGCTGGGAACCCGGATGCAGGAGCTGATTCAGAGGCCATGGAGGGGTGCTGTTTACTGGCTTGCTTTCCATGGCTTGCTCAGCCTGCTTTCTTATAGAACCCAGGACCACCAGCCCAGGGATGGCACTACTTACAATGGGCAGGGCCCTCCCCATCAATCACTAATTTAAAAAGTACCTATAGCCAAGCCTTATGGAGACATTTTCTTAATTGAGGTTCCCTCTTCTTTGGTCACTTTAGCTTGTGTCAAGTTGACATAAAACTATCCAGCACATTCCTAGACCCATTTCTTACACCCAGGCATATACATCTAGTATGCAAGTGAGTCTTCAAACTGGAGAGAGATTCATTGTACACAGAGATGGGGGGAGAGAAGGAGGGAGGGGAGGGAGGGAGGGAGGGAGGGAGGGAGGGAGAGAGAGAGAGAGAGAGAGAGAGAGAGAGAGAGAGAGAGAGAGAGAGAGAGAGGCTTGTACAGGCTCAGCTTCCAGTTTTACAGCTTTGAAATGGTGTGAATGCAACAGGCATTCAGTACCAGGTGTCCTTTGGATTTGGGGATTTGATCTCTTTTGGGGTCTGTGACATGAGCTTACAGCTGGGCAGCAGCTTGAGCTCAGCTCCCGTGCAGCCACAGGATCCCAAGGGTGAGCCTTGGCACTGCACTGTGCTGCATGGCTGAGCCTTAGTGTTAGCAGATTAAACATACTCAGTTCCCTTCTGACCCACCATGTTTTCAGCTTGTGGTGGCTCCTCTTAAGTCAGCAGGCATCTTTAGGGCGTGTGTAAAACAAACCTTTCTATGGAGCTGGTCATGCGATTATGGGGTGGGCAAGTGAAAAAATCTGTAAAGAGGTCAATGCTGCAGCCTTGATGATTACTTCTTCCTAGGGAAACCCTGTCCACAGGGCCCCCCTTATGTTGCTACCTGACGTCAGTTCAGTGTAGGTGTGTATGACTCAGCGTAGGTGTGATGAACCTGCATCTCATGGTTTTGTTGTGGGTGTACTTATACAGGCTCCATCCCAGAGGCTCTAGAGCAGTATAGGCATTGACTAAGGAGTCTCTGGTTTGGGCCTATTTGGGGTCCAGGACCATCCACTTGATACGTGGTGTCACCTGCCCGGCTGCTCCTGAATGTCAGGTGGCAGGCAGCAGGACTACAGAGCTATGCTGGGATGATTTTTAGTCAGGTTCACTCTCTTTCCTCTCCCTTCCTTTCTTCACTCCCTCTGTCTCTTTCTATCACAGGGTATACGTAGCCCATGCTGGCCTCAAACTCACTAAGTAGCCAAGGATGACCTTGAACTTCAGATCCTCCCACCTCCACCTCCTGAGCACTGGAATGATAGCCTGTTCTACCACGTCTGCTTTAGAAGGGGCTTGAGGTGGGGCTCAGGGAATTGCACATGCTAGGCAGGCTCTCTATCACTGAGCTGCGTCCCCAGCACTCAGGCTGTGTGCATGTCTGGGGTGAAACAGCTTGTGCTCCGGGAGCATTAAGAGCGTTTAGAGGATGTCTTAGTAGGTTTCTATTGCTGTGAGGAGACACCATGACCATGGCAACTCTTATAAAGGAAACATTTAATGGAGGTGGATCACTTACAGTTTCAGAGGTTCAGTCCATTATCATGGTGGGGAGCATGGCAGCGTGCAGGCAGATGTGGTGCTGGAGCTGAGAGTCCTTACATCTTGACTCAGAGGCCACAGGAAGTTGACTGTCATACTGAGGGAACTTTGAGCAAAAAAAGACCTCAAAGCCTGCCCCCCACAGTGACACACTTCCTCCAACAAGGTCACACCTCCTACTAGGGCCACTCCCTTTGGGGGGGTCATTTTCTTTCAAACCACCACAGAGGCCTCACTTTCTCCTCAGTTTGGAGGACTTGGGTCTAATCAGAAAGATGGGGCTATTAGTTGATTTCATCGTTTCTGTTACAGACTACCCGACAAAAGCAGTGTAAGGAGGCGAGGCTGGGTTTTGGCTCACAGGTTGAGGATACAGCCCATCATGACGGGGAGGGCGTGAGGCAGCAGGTCTCATTGCATCTGCAGTCAGGAAACATGGTGCTAGTGCTCAGCTCACTTTCTCTTGTTCAGCCAGGGATCCCAGCCTATGGGATGATGCTGCCCATATTCAGGGTGGGTCTCCCCACCTCAATTAACCCAATCTAGAAACTCCCTCAGACATGCCCAGAGGCTTGTCTCCATGGTGGTTCTAGATTCTCCCTGTCAGGTTGACAATCATAATTAACCCTCACAAAAGATTCCAGGGTGTGGGTGAGGTAGCATCCCAGCCTCCTGAGTATATAGGACACAGTCCATAGTGGGGAGTTCACAGACTGAGCCCCTGGTGAACACCTTCCCCACCCCCACCACTGCTGAAGATAGTCCCCATGCCTCTGGACAGACAGTTGCCCACACGCAAAGGCTGCAGTGGAACAAAAACTTCATGATGAAGCTGCTGAGTATTGATGGGCAATTCCTTGGCTCAGGCCTTTGTGATGGTTAGCTCTAATTGTCAACTTGACACAATCTAGAATCACCTGGGAAGAGAGGGTTAATCTAGATCAGATTGACCTGTGGGTATTCTCTTGATTGTTAATTGATGTGGGAAGTCCTAGACTACTGTGGGCAGCACCATTCCCTACTCAGGGAGTCCTGAATAGTGTGAGAGCCAAGAAGTTGAGCTCAGTAGAAGCAAGCAAGTGTCCATGCATTTATTCTCCCCCTGCTCCTGATTGTGGATTGATGCTCTAAGTTCCTGTCTCAGTTTCCCCTCAGTAAGAGGCTGTGGAGAAAATATAAACAAGATGTATCGTCTTTTCTATCAAATAATCAACTAAGACAAAACTACATTTAAAAAAGTGTAAAGAAGCCACTTGGCAGAAATTCAAATTCTGCCATGGTTAGCATTTCTTGAAATTAAAATGTATGCTCAAGGTTTATTTCTCCCTAGAAACTGCACTCCTGTTAGCCAGTCAGGCAAGTACAAATGTGAGGCTGAGCTCTGGCCACTTGGTGAGGCACAGGATCTCTTTACATTAGGAATGAACATCCACTGGGACCCCTGCTGCTGGCTTGCTTCAGTAGGTGTAGCTTTGCCCAGCTGAAGTACTTTGGATTGTGTGGTCATTTTCTTGAGACCCATTTCTTACAACTGTAGCCCAGACTTGTAAGCCAAATAAACTCTTTCTTCTCTAAGTGTCCATCACAGCAATAGCCACGGAATGAGGACAGCTTTTGATGACATAAGCACTTAGAAACCCATGGCTGTGCAGCTGACATTGAGTTCTGTGATTTTTCACTCTGCAGGTGGCAATAATAGCGGGGAACTTTGAACTCGCAGAGTACATCAAGAACCACAAGGAAACAGACATTGGTGAGTAGGCTTGGTGAGAAACCACAGCCATTGCTATCTGAGATCCTCCTGGGGCTGCTGCAGAGCCAGCTCTCCAGAAAACTTACCAGAGGCACTGGTACCCGCATGCTTTGGGTGTCCTTCCCTGATAGTGGGGAGGGTTGTGAAGACCTTGGGAGCTACGCAACGCACCTCCCTTGACAAGTACCACTCTCTACTCTCCTGACAGTGCCTGCCACAGGGACATCTAAAGTGTCTAAGGCCTCAGGGGCAGGGATGGTTGAGTTCTGCTGGGGATTGGTCTAGGGTTCCCACCTGATTCAAATCTCTTGATTTTTCCCAAGATTGATTTAAAATGTATGCCTGTCACTATACATTTCTGCAGATGGTGAGGGTCTAGCGACATCAGCAGGTGATACTGATCCTGGGGGATATGGTGCATGTGGGGGAGGACTCGGGGTGTCTCTATATCTTTCTCTCAAGTTTGCTGTGAGCTCCAAACTGCTTTAAAAACCAGTCTTTAAAAAAATCTACACTAACAAGCCAGAGACTCTGTCTGGGTACCAAGCAGGAGACAGGGGCGGGGAGGGGAGTGCAAGTCGGAGACACATGGGGGAGCTGGAGACACATGGGGGAGCTGGAGACACATGGGGGAACTGGCTTAGATGTGCTTATTGGAAGTCACACAGATTTATATGTAGCTGACGGGTGGTGACGAAGGGGAGAAAAATGTGAGGTCCTCTCTCCCACCCTCCCATCACCTCTACTTGGTGTCCCCCCCTCCCCTTTCTAGTACCCCTTGTGCCAACCAGGAGGGCTGTCTCTGGGGCTCCTCCCTACTCTCACCGCCCTCCCATGGGCTGGGCCCAGTCTTGCACAGTGGATGAGCCAGCTGGCCTGCGTCCTCCAGCGCTGGGCTTCCACAGGACCTGCAGCGGGGAGCAGTCCCACTGGACCAGCAGTGGTGAGCCCTCGAAGGTGGAGTTGTCCCATGGAGGGGCTCTGGGATGGGGTCCTTGGGGCCTTGAGAGGAAGCAGATGGCATCTGCGTCCTCGCTGCCTGTGCCCTCGACCTGCTTTGGGTGTCAGGGGTGAGCGACACTGTGTCTTGCTTACACGTCTTCACCATGTTGAATGTGTGTCCCACATCGAATGTGGCCGGGACCGGCCTTGCGCTGGGGAGGTGGATTGTGCAGCCAGACAACCGTCCCCCGCTCTGAGCATCAGCATTGGCAGAAGAGGGATATGTGTGGAGCTCAAACCAAGCGGAGTCCCAGGTTCACAAGCTGTCCTCAGCCTCATGCCAGCAGCAAGCAAGTTGCTAGCGCCTCACCTGATAGAGATATCTTGTCCTGATCACATGTATACATCTTCACCTAGGGCAGTGGTTCTCAACCTGTGGGGGGGTCACACATCAGATATCCTGCGTATCAGATATTTACAATACAGTTCTCAACAGTAGCAAAGTTACAGTTATGAAGTAGCAACAAAATAATTTTATGGTTGGGGGGTCACCCCACAACATGAGAACTGTATTTAGAGGTTGCAGCATTAGGAAGGCTGAGAACCAGTGACATACGGTGCCAAGTGAGTTCTCTCCTGCAGAAACAGTTGCCCCCTCCACAGAGCCTAGATTAATCTTCAACGTCTCCTTAGAGTTTACCATTTCTGAGGGAAATGGCTTCCCTTTGAGAGATAGCAGGCCTGCGAACTTCTTCCCAGAATGTCCCATGAGGCCAAAGTTAGTGCTGTTTCAGCCACCTCACAGGACACCTCACAGATGGGGGTGCAACTGATACTGCTCTGTGGAGGCTGGGAGGGAAAGAGTCATTGCTGGGGGCTCATGACAGGGGAGATTTGACTGCTCTCCGGAGCCCGAACAGGACCCCAGCAGGAGCCTGTGTGTCCTAAGATTACAGCCCGCTGCAGGGAGCTGGAGATGCAGTCTGTCTCCTTCAGTGCACAAGAGATTGTGCTGCCCTTCAGTGTCCACAGGGACCAGAAACACGAGGGGTCAGAGATGCCTGAGTCAGAGATGGCCGCCACCAATATGGTCTTCCCTGACCACCCCTCCTGGAAAGACCTTGGCAGATTAGTGGGTCCAGAAGCTGCCCCCGCCCAGGCTCTTTGGAAGGTGGGGGCCTCAGAGATTGATGGCTTCTGTGTTCCCTCCTTCACCCCAGGCTCTAGGGGAGGTGTTAAAAGGACTCTGCCCCCTTAGTAGTCATATGACTTAGAGATCAGTAGCTGCTTGATGGGAAAAGATGTGACTTTTCAGAAGATCAACCTTTGGTGCATATTGTCGCTTTGACTGTTACAATGCCTCCCCCCCCCAGTCCCGGTCATTTGTTCTAGATGGATTTTGATGTCCTGCCACCCCCAACTCCATCATGTCTTCGGCCAGGCTGACAACTGATCTTTGAAGAGAGCTTGGGAACCACTCCTTCCTCCCCTTAATGGACTTGTTCTCCACTCACCTGCACGGGAGAGCTCTCGGTCTCCCCAGTTGGCGTTGCACAGTGTATGTTCAGGATGGGATGTACTTGGGTTTTTGGAGAGCTTGTGTGGAATGCAGACACTCTGGCAACCTCTGGAGTCTGACCCCACAGGTCCAGGTGCCACTGAAATCACTGTGCTGAAATCCTCTGGAGGTTCTGAGGCTGGGCATCCACCTTTGTGTCTCAGGACCCGCCTGGCCATGAGCTCATTCAAACAGGAGGATTGGCCACACATCAGTTCCCAAGGATGACAAATGACCTTCTGAGAAGTTTAAAATAATGAGTTTATTCTGCCATTCTGGGGTCAGACTCAAGGCGCTGGCAGCTGGGTCCTTCTTAGAGGTTCCGGAAGGATTTGTTCCAGGTGCTTTCCACTGCTAGGTGCTGCTGGTGGTCTTTGGCCTTCATGGGTTTTCGACACATGGTTGTAGTCTCTGGTCTGGTAACCTGACCTTCTCTGTAGTTATTGAGATTGCTAACTTAGAATTACCATGGAAACAAACCTCTGGCCATGTCTGTGAGTAAGATTCTGGATACGGGAAGACCCACCTTGAATGTGGGCAGCACCGTTCTTTTTCTGGGGGGCCCAGACCGGATAAAAATGAGAAATCGATCTGAGCAGCAGCATTCATCTCCCTCTGCTTCCTGACTGGGGATGCCATGTGACCAGCTGCTCATGCTCCTGACGCCATGTCTTCCCCGCCATGATGGACTATGCCCTGGGGCTGTGAGTCAAATAAACCTTTGCTTCCTTAAGTTGCATCTTGTCAGGTGTTTGTCAGGGAGACAAGTCACCATCCAGCATGTCTCAACTTCCTGCCTTGTCTTAGGACACCAGTCTGGTCCTGTAGCTGAGAGGACCTTCCACTGAAGATCCTTAAACTGACCATTCGTGAGAGAGCTCATCTCCAAGGTCACGGCTGCAGGGGCCAGAGTTCGGGGCTTGGACAAATCTTTTGACCTCTTTATGACATGTTCATTGCTTTATGGCTACCTGGCTCTGGGCCATTACCTCCTCCAGAGCAACAGTATTGGACTCTGCCTACCCCACAGTGCCAGGTAGTGAGTGAGTGACCCTCCCCCATGCTGTTCAGCATCCAGGGCCAGCCTTTCTGTCACCTTCCTTTCTCAGCATAAAACCCTGCGTCCATGCTGATCTTAGGCACCGTGGGACACACACTGTGGGTGGTCTAGAGCTTCAACTTTACAGTCTTTTTGTTGTGTATTTTTGTGTGGTGATGGTTTGTAATGATAGATGTGCCTCTGGGTTCATGCATGGGAGGTCAGGGGACTGCTTTGGGTGGTATTCCTCAGGGATCACCTGCCTTTTCTTGGAGGCAGGGACTCTTGCTGGCCTGAAAGTTCACCAATTGGCTGAACTAGCTGGTCAGAGAGTGCCAAGGAACCTCCTGTCTCTGCCTCCCATGTCGCCATCACTGGTATGGTAAGCATGAACCTCTGTACCTGGCTTTTTTACATGGGTTCTGGGGATCCAAACTCAGGTAGGTCCTCACACTTTGGGCTGAGCCATCTCCCTAGCCCTCCCGTGTTACAATCTCACGTTTTAAGCTCTACTGCCACTTAGGAGGAACGAGGAGGAAGGCAAGAAACCTGTCCCTCAGTGTGTCCCCATTCCTGGGTCTGGCAACCCTCGCTGCTCACGAGCAGAGTCCTGTGTGTTGAGTGGGGCCGAAATGCAGTCCTAAAGGAACCTCAGGCAGGAAGAAATGATGGTAGGGATCCCCCCACCTCTGTTGGGTCGTGTCAGGGCACATGTCTGAATTAGGGTAATCTAAAGTCCTCCACATTCTGAGTTGGGGGTCACTAAAAGTGCCTAAATACTTCCCTGGCTTTCGCATGGTTAATCAGGGAAATCCTTCCTGTTAAAAAAAATCAAATTGCCCCTGCCTTTGAATGGGGGAGTCTGTGTTTTCCACACTTGCTAGTGCGCTTCTGGGAAATCAAAGCACTTAGGAAGTGCAGATGTGACTTTGGGGACAAGCAGCCATAATGCTGTGGTCAGAGCCATCTGGTGAATGGATACCTGGAGGTCTGCAGAGTTCATGTGGTCACAGCTTGTCTCCCCAGCAGGCATGGCATTTTAGCGTGCGCATTGATGTGCTAGCCAGTCACGGCGTGCGAGCTGCTCTTGTCTGATTCTGCGCTGCTGTTTTTTTTTTTTTAAGCCCCCCCCCCCCCCCCCCCCCCGCCCTTTAAAATATTAAACGTGACCTCCATCAGGTTGTTTTATCTGCCAGCTGGAAGAAAGTGCCGGTTGGGAGAGGCTGTGAATATCGAAGTTAATCCCGGCTTGCTGTCGCCCACAGTAAACTGTGGCTGGGCAGATGAGCCGAACCGGCTTGAGGTGCCTTGGCCACAGAGTACTTAGGATGACTTCCATAGGAAGGCTTCCCTTAAAAGCAAGGCCAGGGGGGAGCTGGGGAGCCCACGTCCGAAATAAGCATGCAAGTATTAAGCATGTGGCACGCTGATAAGCCGAAAACCCGGCTAACCTGTTTTCCCCAATCTTTGCTGGTTTTGTTCTTGCCTGGCTCTGAGGGGAGATGCGCTGTCAGATGGATTAAATGACATGGGTTGTGCTTCTTCAGCGGAACAAGGTTTGTTTTCCTCTGTCTTGTCCTTCCGCAGCTATGGAGAGTCTCGTCTTGAGGGGTGTGTGTGTGTGTGTGTGTGTGTGTGTGTGTACATGTGTGTGTCACAACGCAGCAGTCCATAGAGCCCGAGGTGTGTGTGAGTTTGGTGGCTGCTTAGCTGACTAAGGAGCACTTGGATACGGTTGCTAGGTTTCCAGACCGGGAGCCTGTATCATTACTCTGTGGATTTGCATAGATGATGGATGGAAGGAGATGTTTTCAAATTTCTTAATGTAGTATTATGTGTGTGTAGGGGGGTGAGAATGTGAAATCCAGGCTTATTTTGACTGATGGTTCTTTGAGAATATACCTGTTTGGAAGATACCACCTGCTGGGAAATAAAATAATTCCGACCTGAGAGGTTTCTGTTTGCCTGGCGTTTTCACTGTGAAATGTGCTACTTCCGATGAAACAGGCAAGGTTATCTGAAGGGAGCCGTGGGAGCCTTTGTGTTCACCGAGAGACTCTCCAGCAGGTTGTCAGGAAACCCCAACCGGTGACCTATTTCCTCGAATTTAACGGGATAGATTAGGGCCCCCACTGTGGATTCCCCCTCTATGATCCTCACCAAGGAAAGGGAGAATGGTACCAGAATCAGGCGGCCATCACACAGCTGTCTTCGGATTCCCACGGCATATTTTCAGAACAAGTAGTTCAGCAGGGGTGGGGGACAGAAAGCTTTGGAGACTCTGTGCCTTCTAAACAGATGTCTGTGACCTGGCTGGTGGGGCTCACCCCATTCTTGCTGCCCTTTGATGGGAGTGGCGTAGAAAGACATGTAAATTTGTGTAAGTATGGTGTGCACGTGTGTGTGTGTGTGTGTGTGTGTGTGTGTGTGTGTGTGTGTGTCCACCCAGTCCTTGCACTGGGCTGACGGCTCTATCCGGTTCTATCTGGCTCAGGCCTGTCTGTGACTGGGGTCTTAGTTCCTGTCTGCCTGTTGGAGGCTTTGGTCTAGTGGTTTGTTGTGGTTCTGTGTTCTCTGCCTCTTCTCCCATCCAGGAGTTTTCTCCCCTGTCATAAAGCAAAGCTGTGCCACCTGAGTGACACCTTTTTTGGTGACATCCCTGTGCTGCAGATGCATTAGGTGGGGGTGATGTTTTAACTTGGGGGTTTCTAACTCACCTGGGTGAGTGTCCCCTTCAGGTCTGTCGCCATCCTTGGCCTGTCCTATGCTGTGTGCACTGAGCTCCTAAGGCACTGTGGTTTGGGTTCTAGTAGGATGTGGCAGCAGGCCTCGGCCTTCTGTCTTGTGTGCATTTCCATGTGATTCGTCTTCGTGGTCCCCGTCTGTCCACGTGCACTCCCGTCCACGTGCACGCCCATGTGCCTTCTAAGCAGTTCTCCATCTGTTGCAGCTTGCCTCGTCTGGTCTCCCTTCAACCAATCAGAATGCCGCGCAAGTGAGGGATAGGTGAGGACATGATGTGTCCTGCTTTGGTCCTTCCTTTCCAGGTCATCCAGGCCATGACTGCAGTGGACATATGTGGCTGCTGGGAAGTGTATGGACAGCACCCCTACTCTCTCCCCCGCACACATAGAGAGATGCCTTTGAGTTCTGGGTTGATCCAGAGCTTTCCTGGCCTGTGACTTTCAGGTCCTGCATGCCCTGAACGCCAGAAGCTCCAGGGGCATGCTACTGTCCTCTACCCTCACCCTGTGGTCTCTAGCTGCTCCCCTTCAACATGGAACACTTGCCTCTCTGGCCACATAGCCTGTCAGAATGTGGCCCCTTTTATGGCAGATGCCATGCAGCCTACCCTTCCGTCCTCAAACTCAGACATGACTGGATGTGCCTGACTAGCTGTTTAAAGGTTCCCATGGCCCCTCCCCCACTGCCCTGTCAAAGGACAGTGCCTGGGGTGGACTTAGCTGGGTACCTAGTGGAACTGTCATAGCAGGGTGTCCTGACCTGTAGACCCAGCGCTGTTATCCGCTGCTTGCTTCCTCCTCAGTGGTCACTGTCCACTCCAGAGTTCCTCTTGCTATGGTGGGGGTTAAAGAGGTGATGGACAGTTCTCAGTAAAGGTCTGAACCAGCAAGCAAGCCTTCTGTCATTTGTGTGGAAGGGGAAAGAGTTTCTGGGAAATCTTGGGAAGGAAAAAGAAGGTGGGGGCTGTCAGCCATGGCTGCACACTCAAAGGAAGCAGGGCTTGGGTCTTCATGAATGTCTGACGTCTCATCCAAACCGTGACCAGGATGGTCCACACAGACCTAGACTGTTTCTGTCCCTGAGAAATTTACAGAGTTCTGGCCCTCACTCCCTTTAAACCATAGGGTCTGTGGCCCCTTGGGACACCTCAACTTTGTGCATCTACTGGGACTCAGAAAATTCATGGAAGTCTTGAAAGCTAAGATAGTCCTGAGAGTGTAGTCACCCCGATTCTGTGATGAGCGTCTGTCTGTCCTTGTTCTTGCCTGTGTAGCGTCCCCCCACTGTTACTTGGGCCAGCCCATCTTTCCCAGCCCTGCCTACCTTTCATCAATCAGTCCAGCCTTACCTGAGGCCCAGGCTGGTCTGCAGTCTGTCTGTACTCTCTCTGCCTGCAGGCTCTGCCTCTTGCTTGAGTCCAAGGGGAGAGCAGCATCTTCTGAGGCCAGGGGCTGGGCCGGGGTGGGGGGGATCTTACCACAGAGTCCAAGCAGCCTCCCACAAGGTTGTGCTTCGCCTTGGGTGGGCTCCTGGATCCTGTCTGGCCTCCTTCATCCTCTCGTTCTCTTAGACTGCCCTGGGCCCTGGGCCAGCAGGTAAGGCAAGGGCAATCAGCAGGTACTAGAACGATCCGTCTCATCTTAAGAACTTCAACTTCAGGACTTTGCGGACAGAAGCTCCACAGTTGCCATAGGTAGGCAGGGAGAAAGACTAAAATCCACACAAGGAGCCGAACTCCAAGGGTATGGAGTGTAGGCAGTCTCAGAGAGGGGGGAGCAGTGCCCCTCCCCCATCTACCAGACATGCAGTGGGCTCCTCCGATGCCCAGACTGCATTTGGAGTCAAGAGTCCCACTCTACAGCACAGACTAACCTAGAACCCATGATGTAGCCCAGGCTGCCCTCAAAAACTCATGGCGGTTCTCCTGCATCAGCCTCCCCGGTGCTGGGACTTGAGCGCTTTTTATCCAGTTGCGATGGGAATGTGCTACCCAGGGACCAGAGCAGAGGAAGGCTCCTAGAACTCAGACCCTAGTCCTAGCCATGCGTGAGAGCAGGAGTGGGCTGTGGACAGAGGTCTGCCAGATCAAGTGGTCCTTAACCCTCGCTAGTCATTCTCCTGGCCCCGCCCCCTGCAGGCCTCAGATCTGCCTCAGCACAGCCCACACCTGTAGGCCTCAGTGGCTGGCAGCAGATTCTCTAGCAATGGCTGGCAGCTGATTCTCTAGCAAAGGCTGGCCACTCACCTGGAGCTGTGGCCTCCTTCACCTCAGGCGGTCCCCCCTCTGCAGTTCCCCTCGATGCCGTGCCAGCCTGGGAAGGTAGCACGGGTGGTCTTTCTGTCCTCCCTGTCACTCAGATCCGCATCCCCACCTCGAGGATTTGGCTGAGTGTCCCAGGATCCTCTGCCTGCCTTGTGCCACCCCTCCTCGGCACACACTTGGCTCTCCCAGACTCCACTGCGGACACTGTCAGCTGTTCAGCTCTCAGAGCTTAGGCAGGGACCAGGTCTTCCAGTCAGAGGGTCCTTTAGTTGCTTCCTCAAGGTTTTTGTTCCGGGGATGTTGAGTCCCGGGAGCTCAGCCTCCTCACTGGGAACGTGCATAAAGCTCTGGCTTGTGGGCTCCTGGCCTGAATCCCAGCCTCCAGCCATAGGTGCTGCCTTGAGCTTCTGCTTGAGGGTCCTCAGGAGCTCAGTGGAAGTCAGTGAGGCAGGGCAGCCTCTCCTGTTCCCCCTCCTCCTCCTCCTCCTCCTCCTCCCCCCCCTCCTCCCCCTTCTGTTTTTTCTTCCTTCACTCCCCTTTCCTGTGTGATTTGCCCGTCATGCTGGCATCACACCTGAGGCCTGTTCTTTAACTCTGCTCCTCTGGAAGGTTGAAGAGGCTCACTCCCAGGTTCCCAAGGTTCTTGCACAGCCAAGCATGGTGGGGGCTCCCCCCTGTAATATCAGCATTTAGGAGACCGAGCAAGGAAGAGTGCTGGGAATTCTAGGCTAGCCTGACTATACAGTGAATTTTAGGTAAGCCTTGGCTACCATAGTGAGACTCTGTCTTTAAAAAAAAAAAAAAGCAGGGTAGTTAAGTACAATGGAGAAATGGTCTCATGTAGTTGAAGGAGTTCTGGTCCTTGCTGCTCACTGGTCCCGAGATCCTCATAGGGTAAGGAAGTCTATGGGTCTCCACTGAGCATGCAGGGCACCTGGAGAGGAGCCTTGGCTGTAAAATTCCCCCGACCCCAGCAACCATGGTGAAAGTTGTGGAGATGACCTCAGTATGACCTTTGGGACTGACAGGTGGCTGTCACCAGGATCTCTCTCTGGTTTGCATTCAGTTCCCCGGTCCTTATGATCTCAGACGCAGAAAGAACTGACACAAGACACATAGACAGCAGAGTGTAGCTCTCCTCGGGGCTGGAGATGTGATTAGATGCCATTTTCTGAGCCCTGAAGTTTCAGCTCCTGCTGATCCTAAGAGGGTCCATCCTCAGTGACCCTCTAGCCTGCTCAGAGTTAAGATCCAACTCTCTACCTGCCTCAGCTTCTTGTTGCTGTGACGAAATACTCTTAACAAAAAGCAGCCTCAGGAGGGGAAGGCTGTCCAACTCACAGTTCAAGGGTACAGCCCAACATGGAGGGGAAGCGGAGAGGACAGGCGCCTGAAGCGGCTGGTCACGTGGGACCCTCAGTCAGGAAGCAGAGTGACTAGAGCCCCCTTTCCACTGTCAGCAGAGTGGCTTATCTCAAAGAAATCAGATACCCAGTTTATCCCAGACTGGATGGGGCTCAGGCTCAGGCTCAGGCTCAGGCTCTGTGTTTGCTGTGCTCAGCTCCTGGGCTTTGAAACAGCAGCTTTGGAAGGAGGTGTCCCACTTAACCCTGGGCTAGATATGTACCAGGGACCAGCTCTGCTCATTCACTGCTCCCAGCTCCTGGGCTTTGCCCTGAAGAACTGCTTGGCAAATAATTACCAGGCTGCTGGGACACTAGTCCTGACTCCAAGCTGGCAGTAGCGTCCTGAGCATCGTTTATGAACAGTCTTGCTAGAATCCCAGGATCCTTGTAAGCTTTGATCCACCCTGGCTCATCACCTATGCCTTCCCTGGCAACATGTCCAATGACAGGCCTGGATGTGACTACAGTACCCAGGTTGGCCCCATTTGAGCTGGTGCCGAGAGAGAGGCTCTTCCTGTGCCTCTCTGTGAGGGCCCTCAGCCTTCAGTAAGCCAGGGGAAGCCTATGTTCAACACTAGAACTTGAAGACCTTCCTTCATAAAGCCAACAGGGCTGCTGGGTAGTGGAGCTGAAGAAAAAGCATTGGACCAAGGACCAGAAAGGATGAGATTCCATCTGGAATTGTTTGGGTGGTCTTGGACCAGCCATGTTCTCTCTGGGCCTCGGCAGACACCCAGCTCTCCCCCTTCACCCCTCACAGCTGCACATTGGAGACTCTCTGGGTCAGAGCTGAGCCCAAATGCAAGAAGGATGGGGGCAGCAGAGGTGGCAGTGGGGGTGGGGCTCTTCCTTGTGGTTCTTTATGGCGGTCCAGGAATGTCAGCCATGTGGATGGGGCTGTGGGGTAGGCAGGATGCATGTGGTGGTGGAATTAAACAGAGCGAGGGAAGCAGCAATTCTGCTCTAATAAGCAGCAATAGCAAGACTTCACGGGCTGTAGCGAGAGGAGGGAGGGTTCCCCCATGCGTGCACTTCCACGGGGCGCACTCCAACCCAGCGGAAAAGAACAAGTCAGAGCTCAGCGAAGTGGCAGGAGTTATCAGAAGAAATGCAGGGATGAGCAGTCACTGCTTGGTTTAGCAGCTCTATTGGGTCCTAGCTTCTGAGGCAGCCAGGCCAGGCATGAGCAACTCTCATATCAGTATCCCATCATCCCCCGAGGCCATGCCTAAATGGGCTTTGCTGGCCTGAAGATGCCAATGTGGCTGATAAAGAGCCCTCAAATATTTTGCTTCCTCTAGATCAGACCCACGAGATGTCCATCATGGTTCTTGGGAAGAGGCTGGTGTCACATGATCTGGAGGGGGTAGAGAGCTCAGCTGGAGCAGCAGGGAGGGTGAATGAGTGAGGAGTCTTTTGCCAATGGGCTTTGTCCAGTTTGTTCCTTTGTGGCCCTGCCCAGGCTCCTGGGAGCCAGTGGGAAAGAGCCACTTCTAGCTCTGGGAAGTTCCCAGAATCAGGAAGTTGCTTCTGACAGAGCAAGAGAAATCTACCTGCAATGTCAGAGGCATGTTCTTCAAAGCAGAGGCTGATCCTCTGCTCAAGGCCACCCTGGCCAAAACCACTGTGGTCATGTGGTGTGATCGGCAAGATCTCACACAGTGGGAGGCTCCCGGAGGGTGCCATGCAGGCCTGGGAGGACCCTGTACTCCTGTGGTAGAAAGGTGGCTTTCTGTGATTTCCTGAATGTGGCCTTACTGATAGAGAAAATCCTCCAGAAAGTGGGGCGGGGCAGCCAGCTGATGTCCAAGCACTGTGTCCTTGTCCCCCATCCCCTCCTCCCAGCATGGGGAGAGTTGAGGTTAAAGTAGCACTTAGTTCTGGGGTCTGGCCTTGTTCAGTCCCGTCCAGAGACCTGCCTTTGGAGTGACTTGGTCTCCAGACCGCTAATTCCATCCTACTTGAAGCTCCATCAGCAATCCTGGCTAAATGCTGGCTGCTGTGTTTTCTGTGTAGCTTGAAACCTGGCTGAAACACTGCTTGGAATTTTAGAGAGGAATAAGCGGGGGCGCCCTTCCTGTTCTCTCCTTCAATCCAGGCCAGCAGCACTCTCTCTTGTTGCTAGGGCAGGTGCTCAGCCTGGCTTCCCTGCTCCTCCAAGCCGCTGTGTCCACCAGCTCTCTCCCTGCCTGCCTGTCTGCTCCACCAGGCTCCATCAGTCTGTGTTCTGTACTGTTCCCAGCCAAGACAGTGCCCAACACCCATGAGGCTCTCGGGACTGCTCCTTGAGTAAGTTGACAGCTCGTACCATAGAGACTATAGACTGTTCACAGAATTCTTTCCTCCATGTCAACATGGTGACTTCACCTAAGGAGAGCCCTGGTCCTCACTGACCAGACAGGCATCAGCATGTCTTCTGGGGAGATGGCTTTGGCTTCAGCCCATCCAAACTAGTCACAATGGCCACCGACGTTCATTTTCCTTTCTTCTCCTCAGATCGGAGAAAGGTCTGGAGGAGCAGTGAGTGTGTCAGAAGTACTCATCAAGAGTAGACAAGTGGGTAAAGGAGCTTGAGACAACCTGAATTTGGTCCCCAGGTCCCACATGATGGAAGTAAAACCAACTCCTAAAAGTTATCCTCTGACCTTCACATATGCACACGGCATATACACGTAACTTTAAGAAAAAAACTCCAACTAGATCTGGAAGAATAAAGAGAGGCACATGGCAGGGCTGGAGGGCAGAGGGCTGTGAAGCTGGGGCTGAGCCAAGCCCAGATCTCAGTGGCTTTCTTTTGTTTTAGGTCAATAGCTAGTTCTAGGCCACATGGTCACACGAAAGCCTGCCAGGCAGAGGAGGGTGCTGTGCCAAAGAACAGGACAGAATGGGACAGGAGAAGGGCAGGTAACAAATGTCAGCAAATACAGCAGACCAAAGGAGTCTGTCTCAGGAGCTCAGTGAATTCCAGGAGTTGACAGCTGGCCCCCGGGAGAGCTCAGGGTGTGGGCCCCATCTCTGGCCTCTGATCTTGAATTTACTGCATTATCTGATTGCATCAATAGGCCGATGGGAGGGGCTGGGAGGTGGTTCAGTGGGTAAAGTACTTGTCACACATGAATAAGGACCTGAATTCCCATCCCCAGAACCTGCCTAAAGCCAGCCGTGATAGTGCAAATCAGTAATCCCAGTGCTCCTAAGGTGTGCTGAGAGGTAGAGATGGGAGAGTCCCTGAAAGCCTGTGGGCCAGCCAGCCTGGTGAACGCATCAGTGAACAAGAGATCCTTCCTCTAAGAAAGTGGAAGGTGAAGCTTGACACCCCGGGGTGTCCTCTGACCTTTATATGTACATCTTGGCACATGAACATGTATATATAAACACAAATGCATTCAGAGGGGGGATAAATAAAACGTGTCCTGTCATTAAGCACCATGTGTCAGTGGTTTCAGGGGACCTCAGTTGCCCACAGTCTCAGCCACATGTGGGCCTCAGCTGTAGCCTAATACAGGTTTAGCAGGATCTGCACTGAGCCCTATGGCAACTCTCCTACGCTCCTGCTGTGGAAAGAGGCAGGCCTGTGTTTCTTCCGCTCTGCCATCCTGGGGCACCAGGTAAACCAGCAGCCAGTGCAGACGGCAGGGAAGGAAATGTTCAGGAGTGCAGATTTCAGCGCTTGCAGGAACTGTCTTACTGAGTTCAGATAAGACCTTTAACATTGACATTTATTCTTTTATAGTGATTCATTTAAATACAAATACATGAATCAAGAAAATAATGCTTATTACATGACTATTACTAAAAGTGATCTTGCTATGTGGAGTGGCGACATGAGACACGTCCTCCGCGGTATCCCCCGTGTGAGGGATGCCTGAGGTTGGAAATGAGGGCATGAGTACATGATGCCTGGTCCAGTGCCCGGAGATACTAGATGCTGTGATGTGATGGTGTAGATGGTTGCTGACCTATGGTCTTGGAACGTTTTCACTTTCTGATGGTGGGAACCCGAGCCCTTTAATAGAAAGTCGGGTTTGGATTTGGGATGTTCTCTGGCTGGCAGTCTGTCTTCCAATCTCTGTTTCTCTCTAGACCTGGAACTAGAACCCAAGACCTTGTGCATACCAGGCAAGTGCTCTACCATGTTCTAATACATATATGATCAAAATGTCCTGGGTGGGCCGTCCAGCACAGATCACAGTGTATTGGTGTTTTCGTGCAGTTGTAACTACTTCTTACTTATTTACTCTTCAGTGAAATGTTGTCTCCCACAAAACTACCATGACAGTCGCTTGACAGTAATGCTTTTGGTCTCTGCCTCTTTGTGTTAAGCGAGATTTTTGATAAGGCAAGATCATGTTGTTATAAATATTTCATCTGCTTTCACCCAAGTCAAGTCTGTAACGTACTGTGTTCTAGAGATGGCAGTGATAATTTTAAAACTTTTAAATCACATTGATTTATTTGTTGACGTGCTGTGTGTGTGGATATGTGCATGCCATAGGTTTCATGTAGAGGTCAGAGGACAACTTGGAGGGAATTGTTTCTCCTTTCGTTACCTGTTTTCTGTGGATGGAACTTCATGCCCGGTGATCAGTGCTTTTACCTGCTGAGCCATCCTGGCCCTAATAATGATTTTTTTTTAAGCAATAAGAATTCATTTCACATCTCAGAAACAGCTGTGACTCTGGGGAACACTGGATGCCTTCGTCTCCCGAGCCTCCCCGCCCCTCCCACTCCTGGGGCTTTCAACGGAGGTTAAAGCATTCAAAGCAGAGCCTTCCCGAGTCATTTGAGAAACAAAACTTACTGTCTAGCATCTCAGAATAGACTCCAGTTCTGGATGCTGAGGTTGCCGTGGCAACGCTTCTTTGTTTTGGGGAAGCCACAGACACTATCCTATGAACTACAACAGTCCAGATGTGGATTTTTGCCTCTGGGGTGGGGGTTGGGGTGGGGAGCAGGGACCATCCAGCACAATTGGTCCCTGATGCTCTATTTCCTTCAGAGTCATGACGTCGTTGGTATTCCCGTGTAGCATCTGTGTAGGTCATGGACAGTGAGAGCCTCCTTCCTTATGCCTCCAGGAGCTGGTTTTCCAGGTGACATAAGTGCCTTCCCTCCTAGCTAGCCATGCCAGGCCAGGTGGCCCCAGACTTCACACAGAGCACAGAAGGTAGGGTTGCTTACTAAAGATTGGTGAGGCTGGCTGACTGGCCAGCGAGCTCTGGAGATCTGTCTCCACCCCACAGCACTAGGGTTGTAGATGTGCATGCACCGTCATTCTTGGTCTTTGTTTGTTTATTTGTTTGTTTTCTTCTCATGCTGAGGATCCCAACTCAGGCCCTCATGCTTGTGTGGCAAGCATTTTTACCAAGTGAGATGTCCCCATCAACTCCTACAAGTCACTCTTCAATTGGCC
>CABHPQ010173902.1:0-16347 GCA_902168405.1 Peromyscus aztecus | reverse complement strand
TGTGTGTGTGAGAGAGAGAGAGAGAGAGAGAGAGAGAGAGAGAGAGAGAGAGAGAGAGAGAGAGAGAGAGACTTGCAGAAGTTTATCCTTCTGTGTGGGTCCTGGGGCTTGAACTTGGGCTGTCAGTCTCGGTGGTCCTCACTCATTTAAAAAAAATCTATTTAAAAAAGTACTGAAAGTCTGTTGATGTCTAGGCTTCAGAGATATGACTCTATAGAAGAGAAACAAAGTTCCTGACTTCATGAAGCAGGTTGCTGATGGGAGAAGACCCAAAGCAAACATTTAATTACTGCACATAGCTTGATGGAACAACCATAACAGCCAAGGCTAAGGAAGGCCCTTGGCCTGCTTCTGTGAGGATAGTGTTCTGGGCAGAAGCAACAGCTTGATCCAATAAAACTTTATTCATAAAAACAAGTGGTGGGCCACATGTGGCTGGTGGGGTGGGTGTTGTTGACCCTGGTGCAGAACACATTCTAGAGGTGTTGTGTCTGAAGGGCAAACATCCACGGTACTTACGGACCTCTGCCAAGCATGAGGGGGTGCTCCTAAGAGCCTTCCTGCCCTTTCTAGAATGCTTCAGATCACTGGTCGGCAGAGAAGCAAGTGCTACTGTGGGAACTGTGGGTGTGCATGCCATGGTGAGGGTCTAGGAGGATACACCCAGAAGACGGGCGCAGCCAGGACCCCCTGTGACCATCCAGAGAGGACTGTTTCACAATGAGTGAAGCGAGGCTCAGAGAGGGGATGGACAAGGAGGGCCTGTGGTCACCGGTACGGAAATGGCCCCAATCAAAAGAGACCTTTTTTTTTTGGTCCCTATGCTTCTTGCGCACTGTGAACTCTGAAGGAGTGATGTTTCACGTGGGAGGCCTTTATTGCACTTGAATATCTGGCAAGGAGCTGGGAACCTAAGGCGTAGAGCTTGCAGACTGGGTCACCATGACCCTCCGAGTGAAGGGTGTTTGTGTTTTCTTCCTGCACTGTTACAGGACACTAAAGAATTGGAGTGAACACAAAGAGAGATGATTCAAGTTATTCTTAAGAGCCTTCTTAAACCTTTCCTGATTATATGTTTTCAATACAGAACTTTTAAAAACACCAACAAAGCACAACAAGCTGTCCAGTAGAAACAGAGGTGTGACACACACTTGGTTCTTACAAGAGAAAACTCAAGCTGATGATAAATACACAGATACTCGTCATCTGTTAGTCACCAGGACAGAACAAGAATAAGGAGATGACTTCTCTGGCTACTGTACTCGCAAACATTTAAATGGCTTTAAACCTTTTTAAATTTTCAGTTAGGTGGATATGTGTGTATATCTGTGCATGTGAGTGCACGTGCCCTCAGAGGCCAGAAGTGGAGCATCAGATCCCTGGAGCTGGAGTTAAGGGTGGTGGTGTGGATGCTGAAGACCAAACACTGGTCCTCTGCAAGGGCAGCAGGGCTGCTGAGCCATCTCTCCAGCCCCTTGTGTTTCTTTTGAGGCAAGATCTCCATTCATGACCCATAACAGCTTGACACCCATGATCCTCCAGCCTCAGCCTCCTGAGAGTTTGGACCACCATGCTTAATTAGTTAAAGTAGTTATATACTGGTTCCAACATGGAAAGTTCCCTGAGACACATTCTTAAGATTTAAAATCATGCAAAAATAAATGCATGAAGCATAACTCCATTAGTGAAGAAGAAAGTAGGTGTGTGTGTGTGCGTGTGTGTGTACATCTGGAATTCAATCAACTTTGGATCACTTCTATCACTCTTCATTAATTAATTAATGTGAGGCAGGGTCTCTCGCTGGACCTGGAACTTGTCATTTCAGCAAGGCTGGCTGGCTAGAGAGCCCCAGAGGCCCCCTGTCTCCACCTTGACATGGCCAGCACTAGGGTTAGAGGCAGGTACCACTGTGCTCAACATGTTTGAGGTTGCTGAGGATTCAAACTCAGGTGCTTATGCTGTCTCAGTAAACACATTGCCCATTGAATCATCTTCCCAGTTCCCAAAGAAAGCAGTTCTAAAAATAAAACATGTGGAGGTCTGCACCCATGCACTTATATATCCATGCACTCATGCACCTATGCATCCATGCACCCATGCATCCATGCTCCTATGCACCCACGCACCCATGCATCTATGCACTCATGCACCCATGCATCCATGCACTCATGCACCCATGCTCCTATGCACCCATGCACCTATGCATCCATGTGCTCGCACACCTATGCATCATGCACTCATGTACCCATGCACCTATGTGTCCGTGCACCCATGTACCCATGCACCTATGCAATCACACCTCTATAATAAAGGTACTGGGGAGCTGAATCACACACACACACACACACACACACACACACACACACACACACGAATGTATTTCCTGTGGGGAAGGGAGATGGACAGGGAACTCTAGTTAAGGTGGGTTTTTTTTTTCTTTTCTTCTCTTTTTGAATAGCACTTTATCCTCTGGGCAGACAAATGGATGAATTTATGACTTCTGTCACAAAAAAGTTCAGCAAGTTTCCCACCTGCTCATTATAGAAAATGCAGCAAATGTCGGAAGGCATAAATGTATGTTTTGTTCAAACTGTGCAAGACAGAGGTCTTTTTTTTTAAAGGGAACCTCTATTTCAGGCCTCTGGGAAACACAGAGAGAGCTCCCTTAGCCCCCCACATATCTTCTTGCATGTGGTGAACATGGATGGTGTGAGAGCAACATCATTAGAAATGGAGAGAGGGGATGATTGAGAAAAGAAAGGGAACTGGAGGAGGCGGGAGGGGGACAGGGGAGGGTGGGGTGGGTCTGAGAGTGTACCATGCACTTGAATGAGTGTACTCAGGAAAGCTGTCAGTTAGTGCACTGACTACACGCTAATAAAATCATGTTTATAACAATTAAAAGAATTGGGATGAACTGGGTTGGTAAAATGCTTGCCTAGTGTGCCCGCAGCTCCATATCCCCCCAGCACGACCTATCAGCCCACCTGGTGGCATGTGCCTATAATCCCAGCACCCAGACGGCGAAGGAAGGGGCATCGGACACTTAGCGATTTTCCTCAGCTATGAAGCCAGTGCAGGGCCAGTTCAAACTCTATCAGATCCCGTCTCAAAACAAGAAAAAATATGAGAGAGGAAGAAGAGGAAGAAAGGGAGGAGGAAGTGGGAGAGAGGGGAAAAAAACCCGGAAAAAGAGATTGGGGAGGGAGGAGGAGAGGGGAGGGGAAGGGGAGAGAGGGCAGGAGAGTGGGTGGGTACCCCTTGCACAGAACTCTGGAGACTTCTCCAGGGAAATACCAAGCCCCAATTCTCTTCCCTCAGAGATGTGGACTTGACCTTCCAAAGGAGAGCGGCTTCTTCGGGATGCTCGGCTGGCGACGGCAGCAGTGGGCACGGGCTGTGGCGCAATTACGTTCCAGTTGTCACCTATGTTTCTCTGGGTTGGGTACCATTTGTTTCAAAGCTCCTGTCACGGGGCCATTAAATCACCGTTTGCTCTGACAGCGTCATTTTTTGAAACACCCTGGAGGGAGCGTGCCGCACTGTCTCTGGGCCTGGAAGGCTGCCACTTGGTCATTATGCATGACAGCCCTCGGATGCTGTCCCCGAAGATGCTCCTTGGATTTGGCGGTACAACAGCCCCCTCCCCACCCAGATAACAGTTCCCGGAGCCCACCAGTGCTCTGTGCATTTGGAAAAGCAGAATTATCCCGGCTGGCGAGAGTCCACTAGTACCAGTTTAGGAGACTGGGCCTGGCGGATTGGTGAAAAGAAAACAAAGAGGCAGGGAAAATATATTCCCCCTGCTTGCTCCCAAAATCAGAACGGATGTTTCCTTCTTGGTGAGAGATGGAAGCAGACATTTTCCAGACAGGGTCTAATTGTCATCTGCAAAGAATGGTTGAAAACGGGCAAATTGGAGGACGGCTGAGTGCTGGGAAATGAGGTGGGAGGGACAGAGCTCTAGATGGATTTCCTACAGCCCAGTTGTGGGACTGAGATGAGCCTGGCGAGTACTGGATGAAGCGCTGCACAAGGCCTGTCCCTTGGAGCCCATTCATTCATGCATTCATGCATTCATTTGTTCAGCAAACACTGGGGGCCACACTCTGCCCGGCTCCCTGCAAGGGGACCAACAATGAGCAAACAGGTTCAAACTGGGGATCTGAGGAGACTGGAACCAGGGATTGTTTACAGAGGTGTGGGCGAGGCATAAGGACCTCTTTGAGGGAGTGCGCAGTATATCCCAGGTGTGATGGCCACAGGGAGGGGCGGGGGGGGGGGGAGCCTTCCCCAACCTCAGGCCTAGAGGAGACAGGGATGGCAGCAGCTGAGACAGAAGGGTGAGATTGCAAGGAGAGAGCATTTGACAGACACCGTGACCCGTGGCAGGTCCACACAGAGACCAAGTCCCCACAACAAAGATGACCAGGAACCTACAGCCTAACCTCCAGACTCTCTCTCTTCACCTTTTACCTTTCTGCAGGGTTTCCTGTTAGCACTGGAATCAGAAGAACAAGGTGGAGGGGGGGGGGCTTAACTTACCCCCTCCCCACCCCCGGCACCGAGCAGGGGGAATCGTGGTATGGGAACTTGGAGGAGCAGGTGGCATTTATTCTAGAGCCTTCTTAGCTCTCACTGGAGCTTGTATTCTAAGCCAAGAAAGCAAATTAGAAAAGGCAGGGTGTGACCCTGGTTGGAGGAGTCAGGACACATGGGTTAGCTGGGGGCAGTGCCCACTTGGTGTTTGGGTCAGGGGCTCATGCCCGACTCAACCCACAAAATGTCACACCCCCTGCCCATCACCATCACCTAGCTAAACTGTCATGGGGTGGAGAGGAAACTGGAGGAGAGTGATCGAGAACTCAGGCAAGAGGCAACAGGGAGTGTGTGGGAGTCCCTGTCTGAGCTCTAATTGTTCTAGGGACCCTCTGCCTGTCAGTCTTGCTGCCACAGAGGGTCACCACCATGACCCAGAATAAGCAGGTGACAGGTCTCTCTCTTTCCTCTCTCTCTCTCTCTCTCTCTCTCTCTCTCTCTCTCTCTCTCTCCCTCCCTCTCTCCCTCCCTCTCTCCCTCCCTCTCTCTCTCCTCTCTCTCTCTCTCTCTCTCTCTCTCTCTCTCTCTCTCTCTCTCTCTCTCTCTCTCACACACACACACACAGTCTTTCCAGAACATTGGGCATCATGATAGCAACGGGGGACAAAGGTGGCCAACAAGAGGCTGTTCCAGCAGAACCCGTCCCCTGCAAGCCACACAGGCAGGCAGGGACCAGGGTGGGTCCCCTTTGCACAATCCATCGCTGATGGGAGCTGCCTGGAGTTTCCCGGGGTCTGTGCTGCTCTCTCCTCCCGGCTCTGGCTCCCTGAACTGTAATGAGCAATTTGTCTCTCAGCCTTGATCTGCTGTCAGCAGGGCTGACACTGACTCCGAGTATTAATTTCTCCTCAAGCTGCCTCACACTGCAGTTGACAGAGGGACGAAAAATGAAGTTGATGTGCAGGATCTGGAAGCCTGTCACCTCGCCGCTTTCATTCGTGGTGAAACTGTGGGGAGAGATGAGGCCCAAGTTGTGGTCGCTTCTTAGGCAGATGCTGAGCCCCAAATGGAAGCACCTCTCACTTTGCAGCCCTGAGCACAGCACCCCCTCCAGCCACCCCCACCCTGTGCAGAGCGCCTCCACTGTTTCTTTAAAGCAGGCAGGCAGAGAGAGGCATTACAGAGAGACCCATGGACACCCCGCATCCCTTTGTCTGTCTTTGAGATGCTCAGCTATCTCGGATATCTTGTGGGCTTTTTAGACTTCTGTTTTATTTGGGGAATCTGTGGTTCACAGGACAGGCAAGGCATTTACCCAACTGAAGTTTGAAAAGAAGTAGGATGTTTCATGGAATCCAACGGTGGGAAACCTCAGCTAAGTCTGCTCTCCTCTGAGCACAGGCTTCTCCGCTTTTCCTCTTCTCTGAACCCTTTGTTTCTTCATAAAACCCATCATGGCCGTGCCAAAATGGCAGTTCTGATCTTGGGGTTTCTTGGACCCTCCATACAGCTAGCTGTCTCTGTTGATCTCCCAAGACCCAAAGTCCAAATTCTCAGATGTTGGCCATCTTGCATGACATGTTTCTCTCTGGTTGTTATCCGAGGCCCGGAGAGTGGGAACGTCTTTCCACCTTTCCTCTGGAAGGACTGAAGGTCTGAAATGAGAAGTCCTTGTCGTGGGTTTCTGATTTGGGGTCTAGGCTCTGCTTCCTACCTCGGCTTTCTTCTCTGCAGAATGGGGTGCAGGTGGGAGTGCTGTGAGGGTTGCTTCTCTGTCTCTGGGCTGAAACACCATGATCAGAGGTGACTTGGGAAGGGAAGGGTTTGTTTCTTCTTACAGGTGGCATTCCATCATCAAGAGAAGCCAGGGCCGGTACTTAAAGAGGAGCCTGGAGGCAGGAACTGAAGCAAAGCCCGTGGAGGAACACCACTTACTGGCTCATTCCTTATAGCTCGCTCAGTTTGCCTTCTTACACAACCCAGCACCAACTGCACCCATCCAGGGATGGCAGCACCCACAGTGGGCCGAACAAAACCACATCAGTCATTCATGAATCAAGAAGACGATCCATAGATCTGCCCACAGGCCAATATGATGGAGACAATTCTTCCACTGAGGTTCCTACTTCCCAGGTGACTCTACCTTATGGCAAGTTGACAAAAACCAACCACCACACATGGGAAGTCCTCAGCTTGGTGCCTGGTGCAGGGGACAGCCACAAAGGTTGGCAGTTGTAAAAATCAACCACCATTGAGTCTGAACATGGGGACATCCCACCTCTGTGGGATTTGGTACTGATTTTCCTAAAGTAGGAAGCTGGATAGGCATATGGGGTGCAGAGAAGCAAATTGTGGTGCTGGCTTGGCTTATTGGCTATAAGCTCTGGTTCTTTCTGTGTGGAGAGAGCAGCTTCCTCAGGAGAGAGGTCGACAGGCCAAGAGTCAGACCTTCAAGGCCATTATGGCTTGCTTCCTCGTGAATGCCAGCAGCTCAAGACAATGAGTGGGAGTCTTGAGAAAAACAGAAGGCTTTAGGGGTGAGTAATTTTGGTCCAGCAATGGAAATATCATAGGAGGATGTACTTTATTTAAAAATGGAGGTAGGGGAGGGAGAGGAAAACAAAATGAGCCGTTTGATCTGAGAGAGGAGCTTCAGTGATGACAGTAATGGGGAGGGGTGGCCTCTCTTTGCTGGGTGTAACCAAACCAAGTTTGCCTGTTTCAGGGTGCATCATTCACCAACCGCCCCTGGGATCTTCCTCATGTCTTTCGCCATTCCTGTGACTAATTACTTTGTATTTGCCTTTAAGTGGACTCATTTAAAGTCATAAGGAACAAAATCCTGTCATTTTCAGGAAAGTAGATGCAACTGCAGAGTGTCATCCTAAGCAAATAAGCCAGACTTAGAAAAACAGAATCATGTTTCCTCTCATATGTGGAACCTAGAGTTTTCACACACAGGCACGCACACACACACACACACACACACACACACACACACACACACACAATGAAACAAGAGGACTGTTTAGTAGCTAGAGAACACCCATGTCAGGTCACTCACAACTGCCTGTAACTCCAGCGCCAGAGGATCTGATGCCCCCTTTTGGCCACCAAGAGCACCTGCACTTATGTGCCCATACCCACACACAGATACACAATTTTTAAAAATTACGCTTTTTAAATAAAGAGGGGTGTTTAGGATGAGAAGGGGACGGACATATAGGGATGGGGACAGGGAGCAGGAAAGGGAACTAGGGATTGAATATAGTCAAAACTTTGATATACTTGAGTAAACATATCATTATGAAACCCATAAAATAATAACAAAAAAAAAACCTGATAGAAAGGAAACTATGCCACTGCTGTATGGCTGTAAAGAAAGCCATTATTGTCAGGAATAGGAAGCAAGTATAAAAGAAACCAAAACAGTAAGAGAAAAACAGCGCCCTTCACTTATAGCCGACACTAGCCTGCACAGGCTCTGAGCTCAAGGCCTGCAGGCACATTGTTAAGAGAGAGGGACAGTGGAACAGGGGGTTGAAGATCAAACTGACCCCAAGTGGAGATGCCCTGTTTCGCATCGTGAAAGGGACACAAGTGAATGTAAATTCAAATGCATGTTCACCCACTGTGAGAGTCATGCTATAAATCTCTAACACTGAAAATCCCCTTGTGTTGCCAGAGGAATCTCTCCCGCCTGCCGGTACCCAAATAACAAGTCAGAGGCTTAATATTAATTACAAACTGTTTGGTCTACAGCTCAGGCTTCTTGCTAACTAGATCTTTCATCTTAAATTAACCCATTTCTATTCATCTATGTATCACCACGTCTCGTGGCTTTACCTGTATTCTATTACATCCTGCTCCCCCAGCAGCACTCAGTGTCTCCTCTGACTCCATCTTTCTTCTCCCTGTCTCTTTGCTTGGATTTCTCGCCTGGTTATAAACTGTCTTGCCATAGGCCAAAGAAGCTTCTTTACTAACCAATGGGAGCAACATATATTCACAGCGTACAGAAAGACTGTCCCACAGCACGCTTGCCCCACTGCTATTGACTGTGCCAGGGACCCCTTGGCTCTCTGAGAAGAATGCCTGAGAAGAAGACCTGAAATCCTTGTTATTTCTTAAGTTTTAAGCCTCAAAATTTTGATGCACTTTATTGCTAGGAGTTGCTCAATCAATGAATGCTGATAAGTGTTCAACAACCTGCTTTCCATAAAAGAAAAAAAAAAGCCCATTTCACAGTGTTCGCCAACCCCCCTATAGCGTGTAAACGCTCTCATCGTGGCAGCTCTTGCTATACCAGCTGGATGGATGCAGTGGGCTCTCATGAGCCAGTGGGAGTGGGTTCCTGGACAGGCCTGCCCCAGCAGCTCTGGTTATTCTCTACAGGGCATAAAACAAAGCTGGCATCTATCAAGATAGAATGCTTGAAACGTCTCCAGGAAGCTCCTCTACTTTTCAGCTGTCTCTAGAGAATCTATGTGCATGAGGAATGACCTAGAAAACTGGCATTCCTAGCCCTCGACTACATTCTCTTCAGGCCCATTTCAGAGGTGGAGATGTTGATTCTGTGGTGGTTTGAATATAACTGGCTCTCATAATCTCATAGGGAGTGGCACTATTAGCAGGTGTGGCTTTGTTGGAGTGGGTGTGGCCTTGTTGGAGGAAGTGTGTCACTGTGGGGACAGACTTTGAGGTTTCCTATGCTCAGGATACCACCCAGTGTCTCAGTCAACTTCCTGCTGCCTGCAAGATGTAGGACTCTCGGCTACCTCTCCAGCATCATTTCTGCCTGCACGCCACCATGTTCCCTGCCACGACGATAATGAACTGAACCTCTGAACTGTAATGAAATGTTTTTCCTTTATAAGAGTTGCCATGGTCATGGTGTCTCTTCACAGCAATAGAAACCCTATGTAAGATAGTATCCCTCCTTACATGTTGGCGGTCACTGGGATAGAACCTCTATTTCTGATCTATTCAGACTCTCAAGAAGACTGCTTGACGTCAAAGTCCAGATACAAGTCCCCCACTCTGGTAGCTTTCCTGGGTTGATTCAGACCAGCTTTCCCCTGCAAGCTTTAGCAGTCTCCACAAGCCAATGGACATGAGTCTCTGTGCCTGACTGTGGTAGGTCAGTCTCCATTGGGGCTGTTTGCACAGTTCACTCCACATGTCCTGTCTAAATATGATTTCTCTGAGGTCCCACTCCATGTCAACAATTTTGTGTTGATCCCAGCATCCGTTTCATGGAACCATGATAAGGACTAAGGAAGCCTTGAAACCACCCTGCCATGCCAGGCCATGCTCACTCTTTGTTCAAGGAACCCAGCAAAGCCCACGACAGTGCTCAGTCAACACTTTGGTGGCCGTCTCCAGATACAGACCCTGGGCTATTCTCCAGTCCAGCCCTGCCCTCCTCACACCTCCTAGTCACCTGAAACACAAAGCATTTGGGTGTGCTCCACTTGGAGAACAATGCTTTCTATCTTCTCACTTAAACTTAGTTGTGAATGACTTGCAGGACATCCCTCATGGGGTGATTTTACACAAGGTTGTAATGCTGGCATATGCATTTCATGATCTGTGGCCATCTGCAACAGCTATTTTTAGCATCCTAGCAAACATGAGATGTTGTTGTATAAATGCTTTATCTTTGTTTTCCCCTTTCCTCTCCTCAATACTGGAATTGGCATCCATCTAACACAACCAAGCCGGGCTGAGTTGGGCGGGAGATGTTCTAGAAAAGTGGAGAACCACTGCTCATGAAGTGGCCCTACTTCCTGGTCCCATGTCCACCAAGATGTGTTAACTATTGATTGTCACTGACATCTCAGACCTGTGGCTTGCTGGGCGGGTGCAGATCCAAGATTCCATGCGTGGGTCTGGCGCTCTGCACATGCCCAGCAGGGCTACTACCTGCTCTCCCGACAAACCCGTGTTGAGCTTGGTCTGAGCAGAAGGCTCTGCATGTCATATGGTCTAGCTTTGTGCCTTGAGGACTTAGGCAGATGAAATCAATTTCAGCACCCCTCTTGTCCCTGGCTGGAGCAGGGGCAAAGGCAGGCTTTGTCCTGGGAGGCCTGCACCATGTTTGATAAGAGCATGAACTGGCATCTTAGATCCCGATTGGTCTTATAACCAGTTATAGAATGATGCTGGCCCACAGTTTGTGTTTCTGAAGAACAGGATAGACAACCCCCCCAGAGGCCATGGTAAGATTAATGGACAGCCTCTGCACAGTGCTGGCGTGGAGCAGGCTCTTTATGTCTCCTGGCAACATGCCTCAGAGCCCGTAGTTATAGTTAGCATGGGAGAAATTGGGTAGAGATAAAATAGAGATGCTTTGGATCCAAATCGTCCTGGGTTTGATCCCAAGCTCTCTTGTTGCGGATCAAAGCCGGGGTACAGAGGGAGCCTCAGATATGGTCAATATAATTGCATCTACTTTGGGGGTGAGGGCAAGTTTGGGATGATGTGGTTTTGATGAGTACTTTTAGTTCTTGATATCACAATATGCTTATTGTTTATAAGGTCTATGTATTTGTTATTATTTGTACATGTTGGTGTGTCCGTGTGTGGCTACGTGTGTTTGTATATGTGGAGGACAGAGGTTAATGTCACAGATCTTCCTCCATTGTCCCCCACCTTGTGGAAGGCTAGGGTCACTTCGGGAACTCAGCCGGGTTCCTTTGAATAGTGGATGGCGGTTGGTGTCTTCCCAGGGGATTGCCATATGCTATAGAATTCCAGAGTACTCTCTGGCTCTCTGGTATTTTATGGTGTGTGTGTGTGTGTGTGTGTGTGTGTGTGTGTGTGTGTGTGTGTACATGTTCAGCCACGTGAGGACATTCTCAATCTCTCCACCTTATTTTCTGAGACAGGCCCTCCCACTGAACCGGGAGCTTGGCTTAGACTTGCTGGCCAACAAGCCTGAAGCATCCTGCCCGTCTCTGTCTCCTCATTGTTGGTTTGACTGACACATGCCGCCAGGCCTAGTTTTTTCTCTGGGTGCTGGGGAATCCAAACTCAGGTCCTCATGCTTGCAAAGCAAACGCTTTACCCGCTGAGCCATCTCCCCAGCCTTCTGCTGACCTTGAACTCCTAATCCTCCTGCCTCAGCCTCCTGAGAGCTAGAAGAGCATGCACCAACACTCCTGGCGCCAAGGCCTTTCTTCAGAAAAATTTGTTCCCTGGGGAAGGAACGACCCTGGGGCTGGAGTGCGCAGCTGTTCAGGGATGTGGGCACATGCTGAGGGTTTTTTCACACCTCTGAGATCAGGGTGGGAAAATCCTCAGGCTCCGGAAGAGCTGACCACTTGGTACACCTGGATTCTGATTAGCTCTGCCCATAAGGGCAGTTGTAAGGCAGATATACTGAAAGAGAGTCCATCTTTCTATACTCCACGCACTAACCCCTCCCCTCTTCCCATCCACCCATCCATCTCTCCCTCCATCCTCTACCCATCTATCCCTTCCTTCATCCATCCATGCTCCACCCAACCATCCTTCCCTCCATCCATCTTCTACATACCTGTTCCTCCCTCCCTCCTTCCCTCCCTTCCTCTACCCAGATATCTATCATTCCCTCCATCCATCCATGCTCCATCCCTCCCTCCCGTGACTGTCCATTGAATCATTTCTCCGTCTTAGCTCTGGAAACAGGTTGTAAACTAAGTTCAAGACTTAGGCCCTGGGAGCAAATGCTCAGTGTTTCCACCGTTCAAACCTCCCATCCACCCAGTGGGCACAGACGACATCTAGAGATCCTGTCTGGTTGTTGTGTGAACTGTCTGTAGTATCTCATTCCCACACAGAAAGAACCTGCCCGGCCACAGTGGCTGCCCACGAACAAGTGTAAGGATACACATCTTAGGAACTGGAATCTGGTAGGGAGAGCTGGTGTGTCCCGTGGCTGAGAATAAAGGGCGCCATGGCTCACAGCAATGAAACCGCTTGCATGCTCCAGACCGGATGTCAAAAGTGTGCTTTTGACAAAAGTTCCCGCCACTTGCAGACTGCGGTTGTTCTTGATGTCTGCACACCACCCTTCAAGCCCTAGGTTGCTGATGCAGAGGGGCCTGAAGACATACAGGCTCCCCTCGCTGACCCTCCAGTACAGTCTGAAGGAGCCCTGTGAGAAGGACCCTTTGTCGTCCATCCAACCGTGACATCCGTTTGGGGATTGTTGCCTTGTAAATGAGGTATGAGGTGTCACTTCTGTGAGGTACATCTCCTCCCTAGCCAGTGTGGTGCTCTGTGCCCTTCCCTAAGCCTGAGTGAGCATGGCAATTCATTATGGTGACAACCTGAGCCTCCATCCCAGACAGCCAGTGTGCCACAGCTATTGGACGACTTTGCCAAGAATTTAACGACATCGAGATGATTTTATTTGATACGCTTTTCTTAACTCCTTATGGATTCTGTGGCTTGGTGAGGCATTGAACTTGAAAAATTGATTATGTTATTTGTGACGATCCAAGAGCAAGGGGGACCTGGGGGACTGAATCCGATGTCCGACAGGTTCTGGCGGGCTGAAACAGGTCGAATGACCACTTTTTCCAACTGGGCTTCAGAGCTGACCTGGGGGCTGGCAGCACATTTGTGTCCCTGTCTCCTCCTTGACTTTGCTCATTCACAGCGTTTCCTGACTGAATCTTAAAGGCATTTAAATCAGAAATTCTTGCATTCAGGAACTGGGTTCTAGGTGACTCACACACTTTCTGATGCCCTTGACAGGCCTCTGAACCTCCACTTTAATCACACTCATTCATTCAACAATCATTTGGTAGTACTTGCTCTGTGCTACCACTATGCTGGAAGCCAGACTAGGCAGACATTACCAATCAACTCCTGTGATCATTACTACCAGCCAGCGTTGCTCCATTTATCCCCATATCAACTCCACAAGGCAAGTACAATTCCTGTTCTCAGTTTATGGATGGGAACGCCAGGGTGCAGAGAGGCAAAGTAACCTGCCTGTGGTCACACAATGAGTGGGAAACTTACCTGTGGTCTTTTAAAAATTTTAGATTTGCGTGTTTTGTCTCGTGTGTAAGTGTCTGCCTGTTGTGTACATGTCTGTACCACCTGAGGGCCTGGTGCCCCATGGAGGTCAGAAAAGGGCGTCATATCCCTAGAACTAGAGTTACAGATGCTTGGCAGCTGCTATGTGGGTACCGGGAACTCCACCCAGGTCTTCTTCAAGAACAAGGGCTCTTGACTCCTGAGCCATCTTCCCAGCCCTTCCCCATGTTCTTCACACCATACACATCAGCCTTTGTCTGGCAGGGTTGATTCCCAGGAGCTTATGGCAGCTTGCAAGGATTGGGCTGGCTTTAAGTTCCCACAGCCTCAGAGTCTCTCCTACTCTTTAGATTCAAGAAATGAAGTGAGCATTTAGTTACATCCCTGGGTGAGCATATGTATATGACTGTAGGGTGTGTGTGAGTATATGTAAATGTGTGTGTGTGTGTGTGTGTGAGTGTGTATGAGATTATGTATGTGAGAATGTGTGTGAGCATGTGTGTGTACAAGTGTGTGTGAGAGAGAGAGGGTGTGTGTATACGTGTGAGAGTGTGTGAGCATGTGTGTGTGTTTTCAACACATCATAACCGGAAGGCTTCTTCCTGCTCTCCCCAGCACTCCAGTTTCCAAATCTTCGCTTGCAATTTTCACCTCACTAGGAGACAGCTCCAGCCCTCTGTTTGCTGTAAATCTTTCCCAAAGTCTCCACTGTAAGCTCTTTCTCTCCAAATATGGTGACTTCTCAGGCCCAGCATTAGCCCTCAGCCCTCAGCCTAGGCGAGAAGCGCCCCATATAAGGTCAGGCTTGTAGCTTTCATCCTGTGCCAACCTGCGAGGCTGGGTTTCCTCTCTGGTGTCCCTGTTCTGTAGCCTCCATGGGCCAGACTGCCAGGAATCCTGGTCCCATTACCTAGTTCTTCCAAGAAAACAGGCCGCTATTTCCCCGCCCTCTCCCTTCCTGGGACGAGAAGCAAGGAGGAGGAAGAGAAAGATGCTGAAGAGTGATTAGAGGAACATGGGGGGGGGGCATGATTAACGCCAATTAAATTTGGGGCATTAAGAGTGAGATGGTGGGGAACCTATGCTCAGTCGCTCTACCCGGGGCTATATTCATTACGTGTGTGGGGAGTCTCCATGGAAACCTAAGTTGTGTACATTTATAAACTCCTGGTAATTATGTGGAAAGCTCCCCAGTACTGAGAAAGGGCAGGAGGGACCGGGCTCCACGGACTCTGCTGGAGTTCAAAGTCAAGGCAGCTGATACCATCCTCAGTAGCTAATGAGGACAGACCTGATTTCAGGAACATTTTCACGGTTACAGGCCCAGAGTTTGGAAGTCTTAAGGTGTGTGTTGTACTTTAACGTGAATCCTGCCCTCTGCCAGGCTCATGTGTTTGAATATTAGGTCCCTAGGTAGTTATGCTGGTTAATTTCTGTCAACCTGGTGCAAACAGGAGTCACCCGAGAAGAGGGAACCTCAGTGGAGAGAATGTCTCCATCAGATTGGCCTGTGGGCAAGCGTGTGGGGGAATTTCCTTGATTAACGATTGATGTGTCAGGGTCCGGTCCACCGTGGGTGGTGCCTCCCCTGGGCTGGTGCTCCTGGGGTATATACGAAAGCAGGCGGATCAAGACACAGGGAGCAAGTCCGTAAAAGCGCCATTCCTCCATCCTGCGTCTGTTCTTGCTTCCAAGTTCCTGCCTTGGCCTCCCTCAGGAGTGGGGATAGACCTTTCCTCCCTGGGTGACTTCTGCTCAGTGTTCATCACAGCAGTGGAAAGCACATTAGACACTGGTGGGGGTGGGGACGCTTCTGAAGGCTTTGGAACCTTTAGTGTGTGGGACCTCGCTCGAGCGAGAGGCTCCCTGGGATGGGCCCTGTTCCTGCCACCTCTCAACTTCCAGTTCCTGGAATACGTGAGGGGATACGAGTTCCAGCTGCACACTGCAGCAGCAGCAGCTCTGTGTGTGTGTGTGTGTGTGTGTGTGTGTGTGTGTGTGTGTGTGTGTGCATGCGCTCACGTGTGTACTCAGGAGCCATCCACTTGTTTTTTAGATAGGTCCCTCACTGGGACTAGGTGGGAGCTGGCTGACTCTGGTAGGCTGGCCAACCATGGAACCTCAGGGATCTTCCTGTCTCTGCCTCCACAGCACTGGGATTCTGAACCCGTGCAGGGACCCGAACTCAGGTCCTAAGGCTTGTTACCGGTTGAGCCATTTCCCAGTCCTCTGATTCTACTTTCTTTTAACCGTTGCCTTTGACCATGGAAAAGAGCAAAACAAACAAATTCCCAACGCTACATTTGCAGAGGTCGAGCGCAGACTGGCTAATGCCGGGCGGCGATGAATCTCTTCAGTTCTACCTCCAATGACTTAACTACAAGTGAGGACAGGCAGATGTTCTGCTGAGGGGTTTCCTTGGCTGTTACTGGTTAATCCAGCACATGCTGTCTGTGTATATTCAGTGGTTAAATCGCGGGCCAGGGCCTGTTACTCTGCCTCTGTGTTGCCACGGTCACGCCACTGCCCCCACCCTAACCCCAATCAGCCTACTCAGGATTGGCCTCCGGCCTGAGGGAGAGCATGAACATGAGACTCGGAAAGTTGAATCCTGCTGTTCCCACCCATGGCATCACTTGGGACGGGTCACCTCATCTTCCCCAGTCTGACTCCACGATTATCAAATGAAGCTTTATATAGTCCTCACAGTTGTTCTGAGGATTAAATGAAATGATTTGCTTAAGATCTGTCTATCACAATGCCCACCTCCCCGTG
>CABHPQ010173901.1:0-45164 GCA_902168405.1 Peromyscus aztecus | reverse complement strand
TTACAAAGGACCACATTTTGGCAGGTCCTGAGATTCCTAGCAGAAGCCATACACATAGAAAGTATATAAGGCTGCAATTTAGTGCAAGGTATCACTTCTTTCCAGGCCACAAGATGGGGTCTCAGGACTGGGGATTCAGTGTTAGGTGAATAAGGAGTGTACATGCTCCTGACACCAGGACTAGATATAGTCATACCCACAGTGCTTCAGGCCAACATCCCATGACCTGAGAAGAAACAACACTGGACCCTTCAGACGTGTTCATCAGTGACCCACCATCTAAAACTTCTGGGACCTAAAGTTATTCCATTGACTCTCTAGCAAAAGAAAGCCACGCTGTGTGGAAAGCGGCACGCTAAGACTTCGGATAGTAACTGCTTTCTTTCTGGTCTCGTCCCACCTGACAGTGTAAAGAAAACGCCACAGGAAAGAGACTCTTAGAAAAATTATATTAATTTCATGGACAAATCAGAGCATTGGCCATGCAAAGAAAGGAACGAGGAGAAAGAATAACACAAGAGAAAACCAGGAGAGCACACAGTTAAAAGCGTGCTCTGGGCTGACCCCATCAGTGATGGAGGAGCCGGCAGGGAAGGGCCAGCGTCTGTGCCCAGGCTGACTTGTCAATCAAGCAGTCCCTGTGGGTTACAGGGAAGCTTTCCTCTCCGTGCCTCTTACAGTGTGGCTACTTCCTCTTCTCATGGTCTCAGAATTTCAGCTTGGCCCCTCAAGCGGCCAAATGTGTTTTGTCCCAGCATGCTTCCCGCCTTGCCCTGGTAACAGCAGCTTGGTTAAGGGATCTGTCCCTACCCATGGGGTTCCCCTGGGGCTGCCAGCCTCAACACTCCACTATCAGAGAGTGGAGTCTGATAGCTCAGACCTCATCAATCAGAGCACTCTGATTCCCAGTCACACCATTGATCAAAGGGATTACCATCTGACTCAGACCAAGCCAGTCATATTCTACCCTGAAGAACTAGGAATCTAAGTGGACACTCCAGACTAGGAGACCAAAGTTGTGTCTAACAGTGGTCTGGAGATAGGTTATAAGCTACCAGGACCACCCTCTCAGGGCTCTCTTTCTGCCAGCACTCCAAGGCGCTAGGGCCTGGGTGGCTGCCATCTCTGCCTCTGCAGGTCGTTAAGCTACTGTGTCTCAGCTCCAGAGTCGCCCTTACGTACTATCCATCCGTGAGTCTCTGACTGGAACTCCGCTGCTATGGAGAACTAGCTGCAGGTACATGGGAGGTGGCAAGGGGAGGGGCTTGCCCCGTCACTGGCAGTTCCACATGTTTGCCACTCTCCGATCAACTGTATCGCATCCCCTTCCATGACCCCAGATGAGTTTTGTCCATGTGCCAAAATTAAAGTCCCAAGAGAAATAGGAAAGCGTGATCTTTGAGCCCCTCCCAAGCATCTTCTACTGTAAGTTCACTCCTTGTGGTGTGTATGCGAATGCATGTGTGTGCACATGTGTGTGAGTGTGTGCATGTGTGCATAAGCGTGTACATGAGTCTGTATCCATGTGTGGATGAGTGTGTGTGAATGTGTACATGTGTGCATTTGTATGTGCATGTGTGCTTGTGTGTGTGTATGTATGCATGTACATGTTTGCAGGGGTTGGCCATCCCTGATCACTATCAAATGACACTCCCCTGGGAGCAGCTTGGCAACAAAGGTACTGACCTCTGGGGAAGAGCGGCCCTTTCCCAACCCCAAAGCTATCCTACTATAACCTGCTTCTGGCCACTTCTCTTGACTTTTCCTGTGGCCAATGGGAAGGGGAGCACCTGGAACCTGGGACCTCCATCTAGACTTTGCCCCAAACACCAAGGACCACAGAGCATCCTATCCAGATGTCTCAGAGCCTGCTTCCTGGATCCCAGCAGACACCTTCCCTGAGTAGTTCTTCTGAGTGGACCATGAACTTCCACGATACACATTTCTTAGCCCAAGGTGCTGACAGGTGACGGCTGACGGAAGGTGAAAGCGAAAATGCCCTCCTGACTTCCACACACGTTCATGTCGCCCTGCCAAGCATGGGAGAGTCTAGCAGAATTACAAAGTAGGATGGGCCAGGGGCTTTGCTTAATGCTCTTACTCCTGCCCCACAGATGTCATGGAAGAAGCTGGCAGGAAATAAGTCACCTCTGGGCCCCAGGGGTAAGGAAAAGGACACTAAACTAAACTTTAGAGAGATGCCAAGATGCACACATGCAGGAAGGGAGCCACACTGAGCTTCATGGTTTAGCCAGACTGCAAATGATGTCAGTGAGGGTATGAGGCCTGGGAAAGCCTTGGTTCAGCAAGCAGAAGCTTGTGGCTGTCAACTCTAAAATGACTTCTGGGTCCTTGAGCCCATGCTGGGGCAGAGTGTGACTCAAGGCAGGGCATTCTCAGGAGCAAAATCTTCCCTAGTGTTCCTCAGAGGTGGATAAGCTGAACTGCTAAACCATGGACAGGAGGTTTCTGAAATCAGGGAAGCCACACTAACTGACCACTCACTCCTGCTGTAGGCAATGAGCTGACAAACACATTTGCCTGAGTTCTCTTTGTTCCTGACAGGTATGTTCTCCTCCGCCATCTCCTGTATACTTTACCCTCTTAGAGATGAGTTTCTACTGTTCTTCCTCCTCCTCGTCGTGGTTACACATTGGGTGCATTTCAGTGACACATCTATTCCTTTGTAAGGGCATGGGGAACACATCCAGACCCGGTAGAGATGGGGAAGTCACATTCAGAAGACCTGGGTTGTTTCCCATGGGGAAAGAGGTATGAGCAATGTGTTATTATCATAAACAGGAACACTCTGAGCTTGTGGATACGAGAGGGAAGGAGCTGTTGTCTTTGGCTGGACTGTGTTCGTGTTAACCCTGACCCTTCTAGTCTTAAACTTTGAACCCCTGACTGCAGAGAGGAGCCCATGAGGCAGGATGGAGCAAGTATCGCACTCTGCCTCAACCACAATGAGAGACTCAGAATGGAAATGTGGCTGGGCAGTGGTGGCACACCTTAAATCCCAGCACTTGAGAGGCAGAGCAGGCAGATCTCTGAGTTTGAGGCCATCCTGGTCTATAGAGTGAGTTCCAAGACAGTCAGAGCTGTACAGTGAAACCCTGTTTCTTAAGGGGAAAAAAATGGGAATGTGCCATCTGTTATTATGCCTGGAGCTGCTGGGAAAGAATTTCTTTCTGGATGGAGCAGCTCAGACCGTGAGCCCAAAGCTCTCTGTGACCCTGTTCCCTAGTGTATGGAGAAAGATGATGTGGACTGGGTCCCCAGAGTCACTGATTCCTGCAGGTCTGCTTTCACTGTCTGAGCAGCCTCGCCTTTCCTTGTAAGCTAACCTGCACAGAACTACTAATGGGCAACACAGGAGCCTTGAAACCAATCAACCAAACCTCAGCTTCTGTTAGAGAGAGAGAGAAGAATCTGTGTCTGTGTGTGTCCGTGTCTGTGTGTGTCTATCTGTCTGTCTGTGTCTGGGGGTGGGGGGGAGGGCATCATGCACATGTGGGAACTTACCAGAACAGTGTTTGATCTTTAGAGCTGGACTTAATAACATTTGTGAGCCACCTGGTGATGGTGCTGGGATTTGAACTTTGGTCTTCACAACAGAGCAACACTTTCAACTGCTGAGTCATCTCTACAGCTCACTCATTCTGTTTGCATAACCTCCGGACCAAATAAATTTAATTTTGCCTTATTTGTGTTTTATTGTGGGTATGAGCATGTGTGCATGCACACAGAAGAATAAAGCTAAATCCATAGTTTCACCCCGCACAGAAATCAACTCACAGTGAACCAAAACCTTAATTTATAACCGTAAATGCTGAAACTGCTAGAGGAAAACATAGGGGACGCTCCTCCAGGGATAGGTACAGGCAAGAATGTTCCTAACAGCACGCCCATAGCACAGGCACCAGCACCTACAGTCAATAATGGGACCACATGGACTATTAAGCTTCTGTAAGCAGGAAAAGTGGTCAGCAGAGAAAACAGACAACCACAGAATGGGAAAAAAAATCTTACCAACCACACTCCAGACGGTGGGATAACAGGCAGAACTTATAAAGAATTTAAAAGGTAATGCAAAAAACAATAAAAACAACAAAACCCAAAGATGGGTTAGTAACATGAACAGACAGTTTTCAAAAGAAGAAATACAACTTGCTGATAAGTTTAGGGGGGTTGTTGTTATTGTTGTTGTGTATGGTTAATTCGTTTGTTTGATTTTGATTTTCAGCATCCCTACTCAAAGGGGAGATGCAAATTGAAACTACGTTGAGATCCCAGCTCACCCCAGTCAGAAGAGCTGTCATCAGGAAGTGGGACAACAAATGCTGATGAGGATGTGGGGAAAGAAGGATCTCATTCACCACTGCTGGGGGTGTAAACGGGCACAGCCTTGTGGAGGTCAGTATAGAGATTTCTAAAAGATAGAACTACCATATCACTAAGCCAGCTATCCTGCTCCTGGACACACAAGGTATTCTATCTACCACAGAGAGACTTGCACATCTGTGTTTTTGATGCTTTATTCACAAAAGCTAGGAGATGGAGCCAGTTTAGATGTCCATCAAAAAACAAGTAAATAGTGAAAGCATGGTAATTACACAATGGGACTTTATTCAGCTGTAAAGAAAAATGAAATCAAGAAATTTGCAATGGATTGGTCTGGAAAGTATAATATTAAGCAGGTGATCAAACTCAGACCAAAAAAATGCATGTTCTATCCCGTATGCAGATCCTAGACTATAATATTTAATGTATACAGTATGTGCATGTTTGTGGATGGCCTAAATAATTATAAAAGAGATCATCAAGAGAGGGTCAAATAGGTGATGAGGTTGGATGGAGGGGGCAAAAGAACACATAGGGTATGGAATAAAAAAAGGAGACTGGGGGGTGGGTTATAGGGTGGTGTCAAGTTAGCAGGGAGGTGGGGGAGATGAAGGGGGAGGAAAATCCCTAAAGTTCACTCTGTTCAAAAGTGCCATGTTATCTAATAGTTTGTATGGCAATTTTAAAAATAAAAATAAGGAGAGAAAATAGTAGAGATAATACACAGTAGTCTCCTATCATGCAAGAGATGACGTCTGTAAATGAACTTTTTAAGCCAAGGGAGATCTCTGCAGAGAAACAGGCCAGAAAGCTGAGAACCAGAGTCCAGCTGGAGGCCCTCTCTGGCCCTCTCACCTGCCTGCCTGTTGGCCTGCACCATCAGGATTTACAGCCTCCCATCCCCCATGCACCACAGTCCCAAGAACATGGAGGCTGCAGAATCTAGACTCCCACCCACCCCCTCCCTCTCACAGCACCATCTGGAGCCTGCTAGAGCCAGTGGGACCTGAGAACTCTACCTTCCTTCCCAGATGAAACAGACTTAACAGATAGCCATAGGACATTCCGTCCAAATGCTACAGAGCACACATTCTTCTCAACAGCCCATGGAACTTTGTCTGGAATAGATGATGTATTAAGACACAAGTCAAGACTCTCAACAAATAGAGAAAATAGAAGTAATATCTTATATCCCACCTGATCCCTGTGGAATAAGACTGTAAATCAACAGCAAGAGAAACTCTAGAACACGCAAACTCATGGAGAGTAAATGACACACTGTGAAATGAGGCAAAGGAAACTGTCAGTCGAGTGACTTTCTAGTCAATCAAGAGGCAGACAGACAATCGAGTGAGGAGAAGAAAACCCTACCAGTTCCATATCCAACAGAGGACTGTCGTCTACACTATGCAAAGAATTCGATAAATTTACACCAAGAAAACAAAAAACCCAATCAAAATATGGGCCATGAAACAAAACAGAGTTCTCAAGAGAAGAGATACAAATGGCTAATAAACAGTTTTAAGAGTGTTCCACATCATCAGCCATCTCACCCCAGGCAGAATGCCTGTCATCAAGAACACATAGCAGCAAATATAGGTAAGGATGGGGAAAGGGAGCCCTTACCCACTAGTGATGGGAGTGTAAGTTGGTGCAGCCACAGCCACTGTGGAAATTAGTGTCGAGTTTTCTCTGAAAGCTAAAAACAAAACTACCAAATGTCCAGCCATGCCACTCTAGGCCACACAGCCCAAGGTCCTCTCATCTTCCTGCAGAGATACTTGCACATCCATGTACGTTGTTGCTCTATTCACAATGTAGGAAATAGAATCAGCCTAGATGTTCACCAGCTGAATAAACGCCCAATGAAAATGTAGTAGAGCTGGATAAGAAGGTGCTCAAAGATATGAGACCCTTGGAGAATTTACAAGACCTGGATTTGTTATATGGTCATGTGTGATCACACATGGACCTCATAATACCAGTAAAGAAAGTGTCCCAGTCTACAGGTGTAAAAACTAAACTGAGGCTAAATGACTTAGGAACATAGGGAAACTGGTTGTTTGAGAGAGGGGACTCAAACTCCCTCCCTTCCTTCCTTCTTCTCTCTTCCCTCTCTCCCTCCCTCCGTCCCTCCTTCCCTTCCTCTGTCTCTTCCTCCTTCCCTCTCTTCCTTTATTTCTCTCTTCCTCCCTCCCCTCTTCCTCCCTCCCTCCCTTTGTCCCTCACTCCCTTCCTCCCTTCCTTCATTCTTCTCTTCCTCCCTCCTTCCCTTCCTTCTTTTCTTCCTTCCATGTTTTATACCACCCTATCATGCTGTAGAGCTAAGACATGTGGGAAGTGTGGAAATACAGCAAGAAGGTAGACCCTTATCTCCCAAGGCTCTATTAAGTGTCATAGCTCTTGGATGACTTCTGTACTTTATCACTTTTATCCAAATCCCATGAAGTCCCAAGGCAGGTAAAGATTGAGTAAAGATTCATCCTCTCAATGAGGAAGGGCTGAGGTTAATAAAATGGCAGCGTCCTGTTTGAGCATGCATCTGCAAACATTGAGGCATCGTCTCATGGCTTCTAGTGACCCCTTCACTCCAAGCTATTGGATCCTCTCCTTCCATAACTCGTACCAACCTTACCTACCCCTGACACTTGGCCATTGCTCTCACTCCAGTTTGTGTCCACTCAAGCCCCACATGGCACCATACGTTGTACCAGGTTCACAAGTCCCACCACGGTAATCAATGTGTGACTGAGAGAATGGAATCCAAAGGAGATCATCTGGACTTGCCCATTTACCTAATGGTAAGTACTCAGTTATTTCTATATTAAAAACCAGCACAGAGACATTATCAAACAAAGCACACACACACACACACACACACACACACACACACACACACACCAACAAAAAAAAGAAAAAAGAAAAAACATGAATTTCTGAAATAAAGCCTGAGATTTCTATCCAGCTATGGTTTAGAATGTTTCAGTGGAAAAGTATAAAAGGAATTCAGCAAACAGGATAAAGGGCTTTGGATGGAATTTCAGAACTTCTCATTGGCCCCACTTGCCTTCCAGGCTCAGCTCATCAGCATCCCCTCAGAAACTACTGAATACCCCTGCTGCACCCTTTCATCTTCCCATCCTCGTCTCTTTGCTTCCCTGCAGCCTGGAATTCCCTTCTGTTCATTTAAAGACACACTTGCCTAGCATATTAGTTGGGGTTCTCTAAAGGAACAGAACTGCTAGAATTAAATATACATACGTATATATACATGAGGGTTGTGAAGGAAAGAAAATTTATTAGACAGGCTTGCAGGCTGTAGTCCAGTAGCCCAGTGATGTCTGTCTCATGATGGAAAGGCCAAGAATCCAGTAATTGTTCAGTCTACAGGGCTGGATGTCTCAGTCAACCCAATCTGGCACAGGAGCCCTAGAGGATTCTGGGAGAGCTACTGATCATCAGTCTACATTGGAATCCTGAGGAAGTTCTAATATCGGTGAAGGATCGCCTTGGCAGCAGGGTAGACGAACTTGCCAGGGAGAGTGAGGGCAAAGGCGAAAACCAAAAACTTCCTTCTTCCACGTACTTTTATGCGGGCTGCCACCAGAACATGTGGTCCTGATGTAGGATGGGGTTTCCCTCCTCAAATAACCCAACCAAAAATATTCCTCACGGGCATGCCCAGCAGCTTAAATTTCTATTGATTCCAGAAGTTGACATCCAAGATTAGCTTTCAAGCCTCCCATGACGTCTTCTAGGCTCACGTCATCTCCCACTAGCCCTTCTCCCAGCTGCTGTGCAGCGACATTCGCCGTCTGTGGTATTAGGATGGTCTCCTAAGCTGCTTGGTAATAGGAACTGTATCTGCTACATCTTTGCTCCCTTGTGCATGGAATAGATATTATTCCCAGAGAAACAAAAACATGATAGACTTAACAAGCACTTACATGTATGATGTCATTTAAGCCTCATAAAAATCCCGAAAGGAAGTTTTCCTAGTCTACAGATGTGAAAACTGACACTTAGAGGCTAAGTGTCTCTTGCAAGGCCACACAGGTAGCAAAAGACAGCACCATTCAGACTCTAGGACCTATGCTTTCACCAACATAGTGTTTTTTCTTTCCTCTGAAAGTGATGGTAGAGATCATGAAATAACTTTCATAGGTCTGCAGACAGTAGACTCATGCAGACAACCCTCAATTTCACCTAACTTTAAAAGTCATTAGATGTATTAAAATACTTTTGATTCAAGTTCCTGAGAGTTTGAAGGGTTGTTAGGCTGCAACAGAAAGCCAGAACACCCTTGCAATCCAACAGCCTCCGTACCCCTTGTTGATGCCCCTCCCCATCCACCAGTGCTCTTTGAGGTCCTCTGCCACAGTCAAGTGTCTTCCTGTAGGCCACCTCTGAGATCCCTTCCCTCAACACACCCCTCATCTCAGACTCCTTCAGCCTCTCCCTCCCTCTCTCCTGTCATTCTTGACGTGTTCCCAGTGGGATCTGTGTCTTTCCAAAGGTACATTTTGAAATTCCAGATAACTTTTAAAATGAAGATGAGGACAGAAATTAATATAGCATTTGAGAGGGTGCCATATTAACGCTGTCCCCAGTATTTCTCCTTCTTCAGTTCATATCTTTACATATAAGCCAAAAGATGACCATCAATTTCATACCAGATATGAGATACCCATTCACATTCCTCTCCCCCAGCAGAAGGCCTTCATCAATACTTTATTCCTTCTGAATTCCATAATAACTTGAGACGTTTCCCTTGACATGATATCACATATGTCATTACCTCTCAGAGACAAAATTCTATTGTAATAAATAAAAACACTAATGTCTGCGGGGCTACAGAGGTGTGTCTGTGCCTAAAAGCCCTTGCTGCTGTTGCAGATCACCCTGGTTCTATTCACAGCACCCACTTGGTGACTCACAACTGTATGTAACTCCAATTCTGGGAGATCCAATGCCCTCTTCTGGCCTCCTCGGGAGCCAGGCATCCTATACAAGCAAACATCCATATATATGCAATTTTAAAAATAAGTATTTTTTAAAAACAAGATCTTATATCAAACTAGCACTTTCCCCAACTACAGTGCAGTGATATTATCCATCTGTGGTATTAAGTTTGACTCCTAAGCTGCTTGATAATGGGGGCTGTAACTGCTATATTTGAACAAGGTGTTATTCAGAATGCCTCATAACAAACACATCAGTTCCCCCCCTGGAAATGTTCTTTCTTGTGATGATCTCAACACATCCCATACTTCCCTCCCAGCCCTGCTCTTCTTATTAACAAATTAAGATTTTTTTTTTCATCTCTGCCTAACTGGGGTTTGACTAAGCTATTGAGCATGTACCAACAGTTTCCTTAATAAAAAAAAAAAAAAAAAAAAAAAAAACAACCTCAAGAAGACAAATGCCACTGTTATGAGGCTCTTTATAAAATTCCAAATAGCTTCCTGTTTCCTGGTTTAGACTTCATGTGCCTGCCCAGATCATGCACCATTTCCCAGGGGTTCTGGAGGAAGTAGAAAAGCCAGAGTCCTTGGGTTTCGTTACTCTGTCTTTGTTCTAGGTCTCAGGTGGACCAAACAGGGAAGCAAGGTCATATCCTGTGGCCTTACCAAGGCTACTGGTCACCCAACATACAAAAATAGGACTGGAGATGAGGTGTCACATGTTGACATGCATTTCCCACCCATGTGAGTCTCTCCAACCATCTTGACTATACCTTTCTTCACCCCACCTCCTTCTTGCTTCCAACAGAGACAGATCCATCTCTCCTAATCACTGAGCTAATGGCTACCCAGCTCTCCCTCCTTACTACACCACCTTTCTGAAGTCGACACTGACCACTTAAACGGCATTTCTTCAAACCTTCACAGCTCAGCATGTATTAGGTCTGTATCATTCCTAGGTACGTCTCCAAAGTGGTGGAGTCGAATGGCCTGTGCACTCTGCTACATTGTTTTTTGTTTTTTTTTTTTTTCCCAACATTATCTGTAGGTTCCCGGAGGGAAGAAAGTCTATGTTGTCCATGTTTGGATGTCCCACAATGCTTATCAAAGAGCAATGTAGACAGAAAACTCTTGATTATCACCTGATGAGCAAAGGGGAAGGGAACCCCATCTTCAGTCATCTCTTAATATTTAATAATATTATTAGTTACTATTTGTTTATTTGGGTTACTGTTGCTGTGATGAAACACCATGACCAAAAAGCAAGTTGGAGATGAAAGTGTTCATTTCACTCACAGTTCCATATAACAGTTCATCATCAAAAGCAGTTGAGGGCAGGAACTCAAGCAGGGCAGGAACCTGGAGGCAGGAGCTGATGCAGAGGCCATGGAGGAGTGCTGCTTACTAGCTTGCTCCTCGGGGCTTGCTCAGCCTGCTTTCTTAGAGAACCCAGAACCACCGGCCCAGAAATGGTACCACCCACAGTGGGCTGGATCCTTGTCCTCCACTAATTAAGAAAATGTCCTACAGGCTTGCTTACAGCCCAATCTTATGGAGGCATTTTCTCAACTGAAGTTCCCTCCTTCCAGATGACTTTGGCTTGGGTTAAGTTGACATAAAACTATCCAGCACACTATTATTAAATTTGCTTTAGAGAGACACAGTGATATCCCATAAGCCAAAAATCTCAGAGAACTCAATAAACCTAAGAAATCACTCTTCAGCAGGATATTGTGTTTGTTTTGGGAGCTGGGCAAGTCTGAGCTTCCCTGAGAAGAACCTCCAGGTAGACAGAGCCGCTGGGCTGCAGTCAACCAGAAGGCTATGTGTGGAGGAGGAAGGGTAGGGAAGAGGCAAGGTAAAGCACGGAAGTACCGGAAGTGAAACGCTGTGTGATAGGACCATCACCTCGATCTCACCCCCCTCCAGAAAGTCTCTTTGGAGGCAGTGGCTCGAGTGCTGCAGAGATGGGGCCCAGGTTGGTACTGCAGAGCAGCAGCCTGGCTTGGGGAGGATGTCCGGAAGCCGCACAGGCAAAGTGGCTGCTTCCAGCCGGGACTCTCACCCACTTGGCGGGGCTGCAGGCCAGCACACCAGGGCAGCATGGCAGCACCAGCCTAGTTCTTCCTGGCCACGTGGCCATTGTCTGAATAAAACTAACTCTTATAGAACGTAGCTACTGGTAGGTTTCCCATGCTCTAGTGGATGGCCCCACACCCACACACATATGGACAGCACTAACTGGACAGTGTATTAATAATAATAATAATAATAATAATAATAATAACAATAATAATAATAAAGTTGGGGAGGGTCATGAGCAGAAGAAGTGAGGATGGATATGATCATATTTCATTGTACACATTCATGAATTTATCAAATAATATTTTTATTCTTCAGTCTTTTAAGATGAAGAATATTTTAAAAATTCACTCTTACAGGGGCTGAATAGATGGCTCAGAGGTTAAGAATGCTGACTGTTCTTCCAGCAGACTTGAGTTAGATTCCCAGCACCCACATGGTGGCTCCTAACCATCTGTAACTCCAGTACCAGCGGATCTGACACCCTCTTCTGGCCTCCATGGACACTATGCACACAAGTGTGCACAGACATACATGCAGGCAAAACACCCAAACACATAAAACAGTAATAAAAATCAAAACTTTACTCTTACAGATTATTCTATTGGGTTACAAACACATAAAATAGTAATAAAAAATTAAAACTTCACTCTTACAGATGAATTCTATTGGGTTTCAATCTTCCTGCCTTGTCTTCTGCATCGTTCCCTAAGTCTTGGGTGTGGGAGTGTTTTGCAGCCCACTGGAACTGGGTTCCACAACTCTGCATTTTGATTGGTTGTGGTTTTCTGTAATGGTCTGCATCTGTTGCAAAGAGAAGTTTCCCTGATGAGGACTACACTTACCTGTAGGAATAAGAACAAATGCTTATTAACTGTTGTTAGGGATTATGCTGGTTTAGTAAATTAGTGGTTGTAGATTTCCTCCAGTCACCATGATTTTACTAGCACTGAGTACTTTCCTAGGTTTCTAGTACCAGGCAAGGTTTCCCTCTTGTTGAGTGGTTTTTAAGTCAAATTAGAGAGCCGTTGGTTACCACCAAGATGTGTGCCACGACTGCACCCCGTAGGGCTATTGTTTTGCTGGTCACTGATGTGGTTCATAGGCATCATGGCTGGGTGAGCAGTCTGTCTTTTGACAAGCCTTCCAGGTGATTCTGATTTATGTTCAAGTTTACAAAATACTGGACTAAATAATTCTGAGGCACCCATAAGAAAGAGCAGACATTTATTAGAGTGTTCACCTTGGAATCTCACTAACCTGGTGCCTATGTAACTGACCATTCTTGTAAGTCAATGTAATTTTCTAAATCTTTAATTTGGTTTCATCTAAATCATTGGTTTAATGTTCTTCATATTAGAAGTCCCCAATGGCTGCTTGATCGATCCATCTCTGCTTATTACTCCCAGTAATTCTTTATAATGCATTACATAATCCAAGTTCTCTCATATCCATTAGCCCATCTGAGCCTCTCTGCAACCCTATGAGCTATGTTAGAGTGGTTATCATTTTAGTCATTTTCACAGCTGAGAAATAACGCAAAGATACTAACTTGAGTTCTGTAATTACCTATATCTGTAAAAATTATTTAGTGTCTCCCGTGTGAGGCCGTGTGATGAGCACACGGTACAAAAGGTACTTGTGGTACAATTCCAAGGTAAAACAAGTGTCCCAGGTCGGAGTGGGTCAATTCATCAAGGCTCTAGGAGATCAGTGTACAAAGTAGACATGGGGTAGAACAGGAAAACACGAGTGTGGCAGAGGCAGGAGTCATAACTGGTCAGAAGTAAACTTAAATAAATATGAGAGGCGTATCTCCCAGGAGAAGGGAGTAAGTTACAGTGAACAGAGAGAGGAAGGCATCCTAGCTGTAACTGAGGTATTGGTAGGGTACTACATATACCACTGAAAGTGACCTTGGTGGGATTTCACGTATCTGCATTCTTTAGTGACCTATCTTGATATCACAACATATACTTGGTATATCAAACATTAATGTTAGTGGGATATTATTAGAAACAGTATCTCACTATGTCCCCAGTGTTCTCACACTCCTGCCTCCGTCTCCTGGGTGCTGGGTTACAGCAGGTACCAACACACCTGGCTGGCTATGATTTATCAAACACTAACGTTAATTTTTCATTTCTCCAAGTAAATGTGAGCACCTTGGAACACTTTAATGTCATTTACCCTCTCATGATTCGTATGTTATAATAAGTTTTTTTTTTCTTTTCTGAGACAATGTTTCACTATGTAGCCCAGGCTGGCCTCAAACTTGTGACCTTTCTGCCTCAGCCTGCATAATGCTGGGAAGGCAGGCATGACCCTCCAGGCCTGGCTTGATTCTACATTTTAAACCTGACTGGAAAGCAAAGCATGGTGGCTCCCAATTGCCATCCTAGCATTCCAGGGGCTAAGGTAAATAAACAAATACTGCTAGACATTATTGTTTTCATTTTCATCACTGTGGTCATGTATATTTACTTTTATAGCTTCCATTTTCATCCCTTTTCATTTTTCCTCCAGCTCCAAGCTCCCAGCTGGGGTCCCTTTCTCTTTACTCAAAGAATACCTTTCAGAATTTTCATTAGTGCAGTTTTCCAACCGCCCTTCTTCCTGCTTTCATGGGAACGAAAACTGTTTCTGAGAGCTCTTTCTACCAGGTGCCGAGTTCTACACTGGCCATTGATTTCTCCCAGCACATGAAGACATTCTGCTGTCTTTCTGTTCCCACTGTTTTGAGGAGTCTGCCCTCTTTCTGTTTTCTTCTTCTGCACCCCAGTCTGTTTGCACGGTTTTCCTCTTTGCTTTTGACCTTCTGAAATTTGACTACAATGTGTCTAGATATGAGTGTCTTAAATTTATCCTACTTGGGATTCATAGACCTTAATCAGTTTGGGGAAATTCGTAACCATTTTCCTGCCTCAGATGACTCACTCGCCCTACCCTCTCCTCTGTCCCTTCCATTGGGGACTCTGTTTGCATATAACACAGGTTACTTTTGACTTCAGCCTTACCCTTCGCTCTCTTTCTGCGCTCTGTCTGTGTAGTTACTTTTTGACCTACCTTCTTGTTTTGTTGTTTGCTGCTAAGCACATTCGCTGGGATCTTAATATTTGTTACCATCTTTTTTTTTTTTTTCAGTTAGAGAGGCTTAGGAGTTTATCAAATCTCTACAACTCTTTTTATAACTTACAGTCATCACTGGACTTTGTTTGGGCTCTCATGTTCTCCAGCATATAATCAGCAGAGATGCTTTAAAGTTTGGGCATGGCAAGCCTACGTCAAGAATAACCTGAGCATGCTTTTGCACTGGACCCGAGTTTGGTTCTGTGCCCCCAGGTCAAGCAGGTCATCTGCTGCTAACCGGTGTGCAAACTGGCCCAGCTACTATAGCTATCAGTATGGCGATCTCTGGAGAAACTAAAATTAGAATAACTATATGAACCAGCTGTACCATGACTCGACTCGGTGTGCAAAAACAAAGGAAAGGGTAAGGAGAACGTGGGCATATGTATAATGGAATTTTTCTGCTTTTTTTAATATTTAAAAGCATATGAATGTATGTGTACACATGTGTGTGAGAACACAAGCATCCATTTGTACGAGTGTGGAGGCAGGAAGAGGATGTTGGGAGCCCTCTGTTTCTCCCACTGTATTCCCTTGGACAAAGGCCTTTCATTAAACAGCTGAATACGGCCACTCTAGGGTTTTCACATGGGTGCCGGGGATCTGAACCCGGGTACTCATGCTTGTGCCGAGCCCTTTCACTCACGGAACCCCATCCTTCTGGCCGCCACAGTCGATTTTCCTTCAGCCATAAAGAACAGAGCAATGTCCTTCACTAGAAAATGGATGTAACCGGTGATGACCACTAAGCGAATTAAGCCAGTCTCAGAAAGGACACATATGATATTTGCTCTTTCATTTGTGGCCACAACTTGAAAGTAGAAGTGAAGTTGTCTGGGGGATGAGTGGAGGACTAACAGGGGAGAGGCAAGGGGGTTGGGGAGGAATACAATCCATGTGCAATATACGCAGTGTGAAAATGTAACAATTCAAAGAGAAGTTTGAAAAGGAAGAAGAAGAGGAGGAGGACCGTGAGCAGTCTCGTGCCCCTTGTTCATGCTGGTTCTTATTTACCTGTTCCCTTTTCTCCTCCTTTGCTGACTTTTATTTGATTTGGGCATCAGACTTGAAAATGTATCCGTAGAAGTTAACTGAGATCTCAGAGAGCGTCTTCTTCCAGGTGGGATCTTCATTTGCTCTGGTAGGCTGCTGGGGAAACTCACAGTCTGCAGTGCCCTTAATCCAAGTTCAAGGCTTCAGACTTACTGTGATACCCAGTAACTAAGTGACAGCTGAGGAACCGAGGCTTTCTTTGACAGCAGTCTACTTTGAGTTCATGTTAGATCCACAGTACAGCCCTGAAGGGTCTTGGCTCTAAGTGTCAAGATGTTTTCCAGAAACCACCCCCACACACACTTTAGAAAAGAAAGTGAACAACAGATTCCAACCATTGAATCCCAGCCACTTTGTAATTTTCAAAAATAACGCATTTCTCAGCCTGCTCTTCAGATCAACAGATGCCCCTTGGACAAAAGTAATCATAAATGCCAAGTTGTGCCCGCCAGTGAGCCATGCTCGTAATGCCACTTCACATCAGTACTTCTAATCCTGGTTAAACCCATGGCATTTCAGAAGCGAAGTAGTACTGTCTGACTTGTCTAATTACTTCCTTGTTGAGGAGCCTCCCATTCCAACTACCGAGTCTGCCAAGAGGAAAGGAAACCTGACCATCAATAGATAGATTGACTCCCACCCCCAGAACTGAGCCACTGTCCCTGTCCCAGGGGCCACCTCTAGCCATGCTGGGACCATGGGGAAATTCAGAAGACAGGCTACACTGTGAAAGCCCATGGAGCTGGTTTCCTGGCTGCCTGCCTTCCACAGCTGCAGGTGCTGGAGCCTCTGCTGAATACGGAAGGTGGTATGTAGAGGGCATGAGGTCAGACCTGCTGCTTGGCCAGAACAGCACCCATCTTCTGCCTCCTTTCTCTTTCACATTTTCTACTGTGAAGCTGAAACAGTCTGTCATGTACTAGCCCAATGTCCCTGCATCTTACAGTGGCCATGATTCAATAGTGGACAATGAGACACAATTTGAGAACTGGCAAGACGGTTCTGGAAAAGTTGTAGCTTTCCTAATAAGAGCCCCCGATGGTAAATATGGTGGTGCACACCTGCACTCCCAGCATTCTGAAGGCAGAGGCAGGAGAAGTACAGGATTGATGCCAGTCAGACTCTATGGATAGAGGGAAGGAGAGGAGAGGGGAGGGGAGGGAAGGAGAGAGAAGGAAAGCTGGGGGGTAGAGAGAAGAGGAGAGGAAAGGAGAGGAAAGGAGAGACAAGAGAGAAGGGAAAGAGAGGGGAGGAGACAGGGGGAGTAGGAATTAAAGATCTCCAAAGTAACCAACACTGTAGGTACTCTCAACCTAGCGGGGGAGACACAATTCAGTACAAATGAAATCTCAATGTCAAATGTTAGAGAAGCCTTTAAGAACATGGACAGATTTTATTTACCATATTATTTCAAGTAAACCCCATACAGAAACTAACTCTATAACACATAGAATCAATTTCACGTTAAGGAGAGTTGCTACCTAGAAACCTCCCCAAGTGCCCCCTCTATGTCTTCGATGATGTGTGGTTGGTGTAGCTCTGCATATGATTTGACACTTAAAGAAACTGGGGTCTCCTTGGCAGAATTGAAGCAGCTTGCTCCAGGAGATATAGTAAGTTCACATGCTTAAAGGAAAACCACATCCCCAGGACCATTCTCATTGATCTGCTTCTTCACAAACAGGTAAAAGAAAAGGGAGGGGGTGAATAATTATATGCTAAATTGTATAGGAGTAACTACAAATGGTAGAAGAGACTAAAGACAGACGTCAGCATGAGCAGAAGTAACCGAGGCAAACTCTATGGAAGACGTGGTCCTAAAAGAAATAAAATTCAAAGAGCTCAATGGTTCTATTCCCAGGAGACATTTGGCAGCATCTCGAGTTGCTTTGGATGAAACAACCTGAGTGAGGTATAATGGCTAGTAACCAGGATGCTGCCAGAAGCTTTCCAACGCACACGGAAGTCCCAAAAACAGAATTATTTAGTCAGTAATGACGGTGGTACCCAAGTTTAGAAAACCTAGAGCCAATGAGAAGGCCAGAGAGGGAATGGTGTGGGTGAATGTATGCAAGTAGAAAGGAATGCTGAGACTTGAGAGCAGAGCCCAGGTCTCTACCCTCTGCAGGACCAGCCTTCATCAGTGGTAATTATTTATTTAGTGGATGAATGATTACTGGCCATCCCTGAGTAATGGCCCCAGCTCTCTGGCAGAAATAAAGAAAAGAACAGAAGCCCCCAAAGTAGCAAGTCTTAAAGACCCTCACAACCTAGTGTAGAGACACAACTCAGTGCAACCAAAATGTCCCTGACTCTTTCTTCCGAGCAGAGACAAGAAAGCCCTCTTCTCAGAACAAGGAAAGAGGTCAGTGCAACAGCGTCAATATTTCTGGTTCTGATCTCCTCTGCTAGACCTTCCCCTTGTCCCACATTTCACAAAATGATGGAGAACTTAAGCTTTTAAACTCACTGACATTCTCACACCCATTCTGCTCTCAGTCCTCACTACACAGCTGCTGTCAGCGCCATGCTCCTCAGGAATTACACTAAGGAGGGGCCAGACCTAAACCCCCAAGGAGAAGGCAAGTGGTGGGTGCTTGAAGACTGTATCCATTCATATATCTCGGGGACTCTTAAGCCAGGACTCAGGCCAGATTCCTAGGCCCCCACACACGGGAATAGATGGGAAAATGTGTGAAGTTCCTGGTTCTCCTGTTGTTTATGCCCCCCAGGACAGACCCTCAGGCCCCCCAAGGATCCTACCCTCTTTTTCAATAAATCATAGGTATGAGTAGGCTCATGTCCATTGCACACTTTTTTGTTCACATCTCAATGGAGGATGTGATGAGATTCACTTGCTCCCCCGACCTCAATACTTTGCATTTTATTGTACATAAAAAGTAGTCAGAGGAATGGTAAATGTGAACTTGGATAAGCCTCAAGGTGTGTGGTTCAATAAAAACAGTGTATCTAAGAAACAGTAAAGAATTAAACAATGATCAGACGACCCAAAGCCAGGACACTGACCACAGTGGACCGACTGAACTCCACCTTGTCTTATGAGCCCCAATTCACCCCAAACCCAGCCCTGCCCTACCCCACCTACCTCTTGTTTCAGTCTCTGCTGCTCTGTTCCTTTACGTCTCAAATATTTTCCAACGATCGGCTGTCAGTCACTGACATCTCAGTCTAGTGAAACTCCAGGTGGCTACAGCCTCTTATCTCAGCTTAAAGAAGAAAAGGAGACAAACTCATTCTGGGCTCTGGAGTGCAGATGAAGATCTAGTTTTGTATAGTGCTTGTGATGGTGTGTGGGTGGGTTCTCCTCTGGGACTCCTGAGACTGCTGAACATCTGCCCTCTCAGATCCCCTTCCGCTATTCCTCAGATGAATGGCAACATCCCAGATGTTCAGGATCACAGAAGTACAAGAAACCGTATTTAAACCCTGAACGTCCCATTCAAGAGACTGATGCTATAATATCCCTAAGCAAGAAAAATAGAAAGTGGGCCCAAAGAACACAAAAGTATATAAACATGTACATAAACATACCTATTAATGTTGTCATTAGTAGATTTTAATAAGGGTGAGTGGGAAAACAGACATGCATTCAGCTGGACACACATGAATACAAACAGGAAAGCTGGATAGGAGGCCTGGAGATTCATCCCCTAATGGTGTAGGGATGAGCACCTGCTGTCTCAGGAGCTTAGAAAGCTGACTTGGGAAGATTGCTTGAGCCTAGGAGTTTAGAGACAGCTTGGGCCATGCAGCCAGACCCCTGCCTCAAAGTTAAGATTAAACATCCAGATAGAGTGAAGAGAGATGGAGATGAACAAGGGTCATCACGGGTCAAGTCCTGCTGAAATCATCATCATGGCTATGGTAGCTGCAAAATGGAGACAACCAAATGAGAGAGCAATATGGCTTCTGAAGTGCCTGATTCTGAACAAAAGTAATCCATTAAAGCCTGGGAAGGCTAACCTTGGAAGGCAGTGAGTTCTCCCCTCCTGCTGTAAGGAGATTGTAAAATGCTGTAAGTAGATAAATACAGAGGGAAAGAAAGAAAATATACCATACAAGAATAATTCACGAAAAAATGGTCACGAATTTGAAGGAGAGAAGGGAGTGATTTATGAGAGAGTTTGGGGGGGAGAGGGGAGGGAGAAATGTAATTATATTATGATCTCAAAAATAAAAACTAATAGAAAATGTTAAAATATTATTTCTGTTTGAGTAGGGGGATTACATTATTTTACATTTTTTTCTCTTTTGGGCATTTTTGCATTTCTGTCTTTTATACTAAACATATATTGCTTTTATAACTACATATATATATGTTTCAAAGTTAATGACAATTCAAAATTAGAAGGAGGCACTTTGAAAGTTAAGATTTAAATTCTAAGGCTATTGTAAAAACATTCCAAAGTCCATAATGAACATGAGACAAGTCCCCAGATGGGCCAGTAAAGGTATTTTCAGACATAGTGAAAAATCAAGGAAGGGAAGGCCTATGGATAGGCTCTAACAGTAAGGTTGGCACAGAGGCAGCAGAGCTCCTCAGAACCACACAGCTTTACCAACGAGGACCACTCTGGGCAGATCCCCAGAAAAGTTCAAGTCTAACATGGCAGAGTAGAGGATTCCAGCATTCAGGTGGCAAGACGCATCTTCTGCCCGCCCGAGACAAGTGCAAGGATTACAGGCACACGTTGCCAATGACCACCCTGCCTTGTCACTTTCCAACCCACATCTAAGTGCCCTAAAATTTACTCTGAGTAATACTTGATAAATTACAGGAAGCAGGACATGCAACTGGAGGCGTATCTTAACAGAGACAAGCAGTATTTTGAAAGACCCTCTGGGAAATCCCCAGTGATCCCCAATGCAGAGTCTGAGCACCCCATGACTCTTCCGCACAGTGTGCTCTTCCTTCTCCAGGGAAGCCAATTTGAATTAAGGGCCGCCACTCTCGACCGCTCTTGAGCAAGTCACACCAGGCCTTTGTGACAAGAAACCAGCTGTGCATGCATCCCAGGCTGCTGGCTTCCCGTCAGACTCTGGACAGCCCCTCTTTCCCATGAGAGGAAAGGATAGCACCTGTGTGCTAGCCATGCCCCCAAAGGGCAGAGGCCCCCAAAGGGCCCTCAGCAGGCCTCTCACCAACAGGGAGTAGTAGAGAGGAGTGCGGGAATAACACTGCTAACAAATCACAGTTCTTATCGATAATCAAAATCAACTCTGACTGACTGAGTCAAAAAAAAGAACACACTGCTAGATGACAAAGGACAGAAAGGCTGGGCCACTAGGTGTGGCGAAGAGACTAAGCAAGGGAGACTGGGTGACAGTGCAGGCCCAGGGGACAGTGCCCCACACCAGCTTCCTCTCCACCTTTGGTGACAAGGAATCCCCATTTGTTCCTCCCATGGTCACAGTTCAGGTGGGGTCTTCCACCTGGCCCAACACTGGTCACAGACCTACCCTAAGATAACTAGGTACAGAGAAGAGCCGGCCCATGGAATGTGAACTCCTGCCTCCCACTAGGTCCCACAAACCCGGGGTTTCTCCCCCAAGAGAGATGGAAGTGACAAGCAGACACAGAGACAATAACATAAAGCAGGACAGGATTTTTGCAGCTATGTTCACCATGGGAATAGGTCTAGAGTTTTCTTCTTGTGGGTTGTTTTATTTTTATCTGGCTTTGTCATGGGGTACTGTAAATTCAGTAAAAACAAGTTTGGTAGCGTTCCTTCCTTTTCTATTTTGTGGAATAGTTTGAAAAGCATTAGTATTAATTACTTTTTAAAACCTGTTTATTATTATGTAGTGTGTGTGTATGTATGTAATAGAGAAATTGCATCTATAAGTTATGCACAGTGGAAATGCAAAGTATCAACCACTTGAGAAAGACATCTGGTGCTTAAAAATCCCACTTCTGGCAATACTTCCTCCAGAAATAAGATCTCCACAGGGGGTAGAAGAAGACGTACCCAAAATGAAGGATGCATTAAAAAGCTACATGGAAACCTACAATCTTACAACCCAAGCAAAAAAAAAAAAATACAACTAGAAGGGATAGTAGGACACAGGTGACAAGAAAGAAAGGGGTGGGGGCCACTCCAGGTTAAAGGTTTAGATGGAGATGAGGATGGGGAGTAGAGGATAACAAGGGGTTAGAGGTGAGTAACCAAAACTGAGGCTGTATGAAGACACTTGGTGGAAATATGCTCATTTTAAGCTACATATATATAAGCTTGAGCAGAGGTGCCCTGTGTGGGTGAACAATACTGTTTGCAGAAGACAGGGGTTATTTGATGGTAATCTCAGTGCCAGACATGGAGTACCTCTCCCTAAGTTACTGGTTAGGGAGGCCTCAGAGGCACCCCAAGAAAGCACAGGCTGTTTCCATTACTCATTTGCCCACCATAACTAAATGGTAAGACCCTATTGCTGAAGATACTATACACTTTGGTCGCAGGACATTGAGAAATCAAAATTAAACTGACCAGTAAACCCCCTGCTGGCTAGTTTTCATAGTGCTGGAAAGTGTCATGCGAGCTGCTGGGTAAGAAGAGACACCAGTGGTTTGATCCAGCGCTCGACCCTGATGCCACTGATCCGCCATACACGCTGTGACCACTGGTGCGATAGCGGCAGGACAGTTCTGGGGTGACCAGCCACTCTCTGATTGGATAAGAGGCTTGCTCCACGGGAGGAATTTCATGTCTGATATCCCAAAATGGGTCAAACGCCCTTGACTCGGGAGGTCATAGGCCCTAGAGGGGAAATCTGCTGTTTCCCTGAATGATCATGTTGTCAAATTATCTTCTGAATATTTATGTTTATGGGTATAGAGCCATCAACTGAAGAGTGGTCAGCACTAGATGGATTCAGAGAGCTAATGACAGTGAGAGCATATGAAGTTGAGAGGAAGAAGACTTGGTGGGTCCTGGGGTGAGTTGGAGGAAGATAAAATAAAATGCATGCATGTAGGAAACTTTCAAGGAATAAATAAAAGCATCATGTAAAAAAGATTACCAGCACATAAGACATGAGTCCCAGCACATTTGCTGTTGCATTTGTTCATAGAATGGTAAAAATAGAAACAAATAAATTTGTCACTAACAGAGAAATAACTGAAGAAAATTTGGTGTAATCATGCCGTGGGATATTTATCATTATTCAAAAGAATGAGGTAGATATATAATTATATGATTTGCACCAAGACTTAGGTTGAAATTAGATTGTCATTGTGTTGGTGTAAGAAGTAAGGCTTTTAAGATGCCTTAGGTCATTCGGAGGAACAGCAGAGGTAACTGCTTCTAGGTAGCCCTGTGTGGTTCTTCTTTACCACATGTACCCACTCACTCTCCCACTTTTAACATGAGTCTCTCGTCTTTCAAAATCCCCTGGTCTCAGGTATTTTACTATAGCAACAGTGAACAGACTAAAACAACATATAACATCAGTCTTAAGAAGATCTCCAGAAAGCTTGCTGAGGTGCAGAACCAAGCCCTTGTCAAGTGTTTATAACTCAATCAATCTTAGTAAGTTGATAATCCCCAAATACTGGATCTATAAATGTGTGTGTAGATGTATACACACTCACATACTATATAAACACATATACACAACTGTGGCATTACATATCATGGGAAAATATGGCCAAAGGACAGTAACCATAAACAGGAGGGCGGGGGCCAGAGAGTGATGTGAAATTAGGAAGGTAGGATAATTAAACACAAACAGAAAGAAGGAAAAAGGAAGAAAGAAACTGCATACAGATGAGCATTGCCCAACCACACATTTGCAGCTACTCAGTCTGTGTTTGTGCTAGGTCAGCTGTTCAAGGATTTTACATTTTGTGGGCTTGGGGATGCAGCTCAGTGGTAGGATGCTTGTCTAGAATGCATGAGGCCCTAGGTTCACGCCCAGTGCCAAGAGGAACAAGTATCTCGTTTTCTCAGGGCAGTAGAACTGCACTGTCTCAACTTAGGGAAATCATGTCCCCAGGGTCCTGTAGCCCAGATGGCATAAGTGGGACAAAGTGACGCCTGTGGGAATTTTCTACTTGGCTGTAGTGTCCCTGGGGTCCTCCAGGTTAGGACAGAAGTGGCACTGTTGCAGAACTTCCGCCTGAATCAGAACTATGGCAAAACTCATCCTTCAGAGACAAAGCCTGGAGTAACTAACTGCCTGATGCCCTCGAGCTCAGTGGCAGGACACCCAGGCCAAAACCTCCACTGGGGCCAGCCCACCATGCCTCTCGACCTCCCATTCTCAAGGGACTTTTGAGCCTCCTGAAAACAAAATCTCAGCATTCGGCTTTAAGATCTCGCTCATCTTTGAAGTTCTGCTGTTCATGGCATGAATACAAGACTGAGGAGCCACACAGCATGGCTTTCACTTGCCTCTGGCTCCCACCACCTGTGTGCCTTTAAGTGAGTTCCTCATCCCTCCTGAGTCATTGTCTCTGCCCCCCAGAGTCATATAACACACATAAAGTACTGAAATCAAAAGCTGTAACAGATTTGTGGATGCTCCTATGACAGTCAATGGTGCCATTATTTTGGAAACAGATTCAAGACTAGTCCTGATGGGGGGGTCAAGGGGATGTATGACTTTCCTTGTGATCGGAGCAACAAAGGGACTTTCCAGACTGCAAAAAAAAAAAAAAAAAAAAAAAAAACTCTTAAAATCACCCAAATTTCCACCTAGTGTTGGTGGAAATGCCAGCTGGATCAAATAGAAGGAAATAATGATGTGTGAGACAAGCTGACTTAAAAGTAAGGACTGGGTTCATGATGGGCAGAAGGAATGGAGACAGAGACAGACAGCATGTTCTACGGATGAGGAAACCTGCTCTGGCTGTTTGCTCTGAAGATCACATGCACAGCATGAATATTTCAGATTCACATACAGTAGTTATTCTCAACCTGTGGGTCATGATCCCCAAAAGACCATTGGAAAGCAGATATTTACATTATGATGCGTAACTTCAGCAAAACTACAGTTGTGAAGTAGCAACGAAAATAATTTTATGGTCAGAGGTCACCACAACATGAGGAACTGTATTAAAGGGCCTCAGCACTAGGAAGGTTGAGAACCACTGAGTAACTTCCAAGTGAGAACAACTTATGTTGCAGAATACGCACACAAATAGGCATATACCTTGGACGGGATGTCATTACAAAGACACTGACAACTGAGTCTAATGTCTCGCCTGTATCTCCAGCACCTGGGAGGTGGAGGCAGAAGTATTAGTGTTTCGAGACCAGTCTTGGCTACACTATAAGTCTGAGGCTGACCTGGGTCATAGAACACTGCCTCAAAGCTATTTTTTATTAAAAATAAAGAAATAAAAATGATAGTTACATTTTTCCTCCTGGGGATAACTGTATTAGTATAATGTTAAAGTTAAGGTCCTGGCACACACTCATTATGTATAAGTTTAATAAACACGGTTTCATTCAAATATATCACATACTTTGAACTTATTTACCCTCTATATTCCCTTTATGTCTATAAAATCTAGGCTCCACATAGAGAGTAAACATGCTGTTTGCCTTTCTGGGTCTGACTCATTTCATTCAATATGATCTCCATTTCCTGAAAATAACAGAATTTCATCCTTCTGTATGGTCAAGTAAAACTTCATTGTATATACTGAGGTGGCTACTCCTGGGAGACACAAGGGAAGAGGGAACTTCAATTGAGAAGTTGCCTACATCAGAGTGACCTGTGAGCACGTCTATGGGGCATTTTCTTGATTGCAATTGATGGAGGAGGGTCTAGCTCACTGTGGGCAGTATCATCCTTGGGTAAGTAGTTCTGGGTATATAAGGAAGATGAACAGAAGCAGAAAGACAAGCCAGTAAGTTCCTCCATGGCTTCTACTTCAGTTTCTGCCTCCAGGTTCCCACCTTGAGTTCCTCCATTGGCTTTCCTCAGTGATGGCTATGACATTCAAGTATAAGCCAAATAAATCCTTTCCTCTCCCCAAGCTGCTTTGGGCCATGCTGTTTACCAAAAAAGGAATTAAATTAGTTTTATCAGCCATTAAGAAAAATAAAATCATGAAACCTGTAGGCAAATAAATGGAGTTCGAAACAATAAGTCTGGGTGAGGTAACCCAGACCCTGAAAGACAAATATTGCATGCTTTGAATCTTCATATATGTGTGTTTCATTTGGAATACCTATTGAGGTCAAGAAATTATTAAGAAATTTTTATTATTATTAGTGGAGACTGGGTTTTCAAGGGACAAGAGACAGAACACAATGGTATAAAAGATAAAAGGAGAATAAAGGAGAGGAAGGATTAAATTGGAGTGAGGGAATGGGAAGATAGAGGAGGGAGTTCAGGGAGAGAGATATAACACCAAAGATCTTTCAAAAAATTCATATGGAAACCTGCATATTATTATATACAAAGAGAAAATGTGTTAAAATGAAGTTACCGTATCATAGACCAACAATGCCCCTTCTACATACCACAGGCTAATAAATAAAAAGCCCACTGCCAGGAATGAGTTATGCATTTTGGAGTTTTGGCCAAGTGAGGTATCAGACACTCAGGTATTACAGGATGTCGCCAATGCTCCTGTCTATTCTTCATAACTTGAAAGTAGGACCCTATTATTGTAGACACCACATACTTAAGTCATGGAACATGGAGAAATCAAGCTGGTACTCACCTGGAAACCTCATCCCTGCTGGCTAATTTTCCTAGTACTAGAAAGTGTATGTATGCATGCTACCAGTGGAGAAAAGTAATCATCAGTCTTATCCAGCTATGAACCCTACAAGCCTCAGTAATGACTGGCCTGGCAAAGTATGCCCACTGTCACAACAGTGGCATTAACATCATGGGAGTAACCAATCACTTTCAGATTGGATTTAATTACCACTCACAAGATAAAACCCATACCTGGTACCATTATCAGGGACAAAAAGGGACCTATAACTAAACAGGTCCTAGGCCCTAGAGGAGAACCTACTATTATTACTTTGCTAAATGGGCATAGTATTAAACCAACTCCTAATGACTAAAAAATATACTCATAGATTAATGCTTCTCTCAAGTCTCATCAGAGAAGTTTCATTTTACAGTCGATGGTGATTAACACAGAGAACCATAATAGATTCATGAGAAAAGAATAAGAGCCTGTAGAGTGTTCAGCCCTAAATGGGATATCTATATCACACCTCCTTCTCCCAAAGCTCATGGATCTCTTGTAGCCCAGACTGGCCTTGAACTCTTGATCCTCTTGCTTCTAGCTCCTGGATGCTGGGATTACAGACGTGTGGTACCACACCAGCATAGTAATCCCATGTCTATGATGTTTGGATCACACCCTCTCTTACACTGCTTTTGTTTCATTCCCTTCCTTTGGCCCCTTTGGGAGTGGAGTGGGAAAGTTCTTTGGTTGGTTGGTTGGTTGGTTGGTTGGTTGGTTGGTTGGTTGGTTGGTTGGTTTGGTTTGGTTTGAGACAAAGTCTCAAGGCAGGTCTTGAATTCACAATCCGCTCTCAAGCTTCCTGTGTGTTAGGATTATAGTCCTGTGCTACTTTGCCTGGCTCTTTTCTCATCCTCTAAGCACCTTGTTCCTGCCCTTGGACTGTTCTAACTCCCTCAAGTCACTCATCCACGAGATAAGTGGACGTGGGACAGCATGCTTCCCTCTGAGGTCCATGACGGCAGCTGAGGCAGGGCTTGGTTCAGGGAAGGAAGCCCAGCTTCCAGGACTCCAGGGGAAGATATAAGCACCCTTGGCCTCCAAGTGCCCCTGCTCTACAGGAATTCTTTCTAGGTCTTGTCCACCCAACACTTAGCTCAATGGTAGAGGATTAATGGAGAGCAGTGAGGGGTTTCACTCTCCAAAATCCATCCCTTCCTGTCTCTGACTTCCCTATTCCTGATTCCTGGTCCACATGACATCTCCTGTGATGAGGGCTGAGAAGGTGGACTGGCTCACTCCTAAAGATTAATGGAATAAGAATGGTCCTTCAAGAGCATAAGCTATGGCCAGAGTTCATGCAGAAGAAAGGGGTGTTATTTCAATGCAGTCCTCTCAACTGCCTCAAAGTTCTTAAATGCTGGCACACAGCTTTGAACTTGGGTCCCTCCACAAGTAGTCAGTCCCCACCACATTAACTAGAGATGGGAGGAGAGATGTAAACACAGTAAGGCCCAATTGTATTCAGTACTTCTAACCTTTCCTCACATGGTCCTAGAACTTCCTTTCTCTGTCCATCCCCAGTCTCACTTTGCATGCCTGAGTGATGTAACTCGAATTGTACTTGTTTACTGACTTTTAACCATATCCTAGGATCTTGTGCCCTCCTGACGGTAAATACAAGTGAACAGAAGATGACTCCCAATGACCTGGTAAGTCAAGTTCATACCTTTCCCAAATCAGAGTCCATTTGTTATAAATCTAGCCAACTCACAGTCAAACATGAGTGGGTAGCCTGATCCCTTGGTCAACTTCCTCCCATCTCTTAAGTCACTGTGAGTCACTCCATGGGGGCTGGCTTTGTTCAACATGAGTCATGAGTCCTATGTTTGCATACATAGTCATTATTTTCTCTTATCTAGAGATGGAAATAATGTTGTGATTTGAACAGCAATGATTAAAAAATCTCCCTTCTCTAAAGATCCCACCAGCCATACATGGTATCTGAAAAGCCACCATTTGGAACATTGTTCAGTGTGGTGACTGAATATTTAAAGAAGCTAGAACACCATTTCACTAAGTGGTGTTAATACATCTGGGTGGTTATTAGAACCTGGTGGGTCAAAGGGTTTGCAATGCAAACCTGACAAGCTGGGTTTGATCCTCCAAACCCACAGGTGGGATTAGGTGGCTTGTTTCTGTAATCCCAGAGAGGTAGAAGATGGAGACAGGAGAATTGAAACCTGGTGGCAGAAATAGCAAAGACGATCCAACCTCAGAAACAAGGTGGGGTTGCTCAAATCTTAAATCAGTACTATAATAAAAAACCCAGAGCCAGAAATTGGGGTAAATACTGAAAGATCAGAGAGACAAAGGAACAAGCCACCTCTTAACCTCTAGGACTTCTCAGCCTGAAAAGCTTTCCTCAGTCAAAAGCTTTAGTTCCTGTCTCTTTATGCCCTATATACCTGTCTCTGCCCACCATATTACTTCCTTTTTAGTGCTGGGATTAAAGGCATGTGACTCCCAAATATTGGGATTAAAGATGTGTACCACCACTGCCTGACTCTGTTTCTCTCCTAGACTGAGTCAATCTCATGTAGTCCAGTGTGGCTTTGAACTCACAGAGATCCAGACAGATCTCTGCCTCCCAAGTGATAGAATTAAAGGTGTGTTCCACCACTATCTGGCCTCTATGTTTAATCTAGTGGCTTGTTCTGTTCTCTGATCTTCAGGCAGAGTTTATTAGGGTACACAATACATCACCACATTTCCCCTTTCTTATCTAAAATAATAAAAGAAGGTTATATAAGAAAACTATATACAATAAGTATATACAATATATACAGTAAAGAATTATATTAACAATGTCAAGTCCATAAACATTTGACAAATTCAGAGAAAATAGTCCATTATCTATCCTATTTTGGTGAGTCAAAAATGTTATACTTAATTCACTTTCTCTCCTAACTTGTATTACCAACCCAAAATTATCTTTTGATGTCTTTCAGATTTATGTATTTTATACCTCTTTAGTGAGTTTCTCTTCTGAATTTGTTAACAAGGAAAATTATAACTATAACTATTTAGTCTTCAACTCCCTCAGAGATCCAAGAAGGAAATATTACCTAAGTAAACAGGAAGTGCAAGCAAGTGATTTCCAAGAAATGTGAGAAATGACAGAAACAGTTGGCTGCCTAGACAGTCACCCAAGGTTCCTCTGAAATGTTAGGGCATCCATCTTTGGCCTACAGGCTTAGCACATCGGACAGATTCATCTGTGAAGCAGGATTTTCTGAAGGGCCTTCCTACCTTGTCTTGACAAAATTCAGCAGTCCTTTCTTTTGTGTCCTGCTTGTCCATTTAAACAGTATGCTGTCAGCAGACAAAGCAAGGGCATTTTCTTGCCCAGTGGCTAGATTGCCACAAAGAAAGTAAACTCCATATGGAGTTTCTTTGATACCTATCATCTTCTCTGAAGTAGATTAGTGCTGTCAGGAGCAGACATGTCTCATAGTCATAAAAAAAAAAGAATCTATGTCATTAAAGTATTTTAAATGCCATATTCTGTAGATCTCTGAAGTGTTTGAAGATGACCTGTCTATCTAAAATATATTTCTGTTTGACCTTGAAAACATACCTAATCTGATTACAAGTTTGATTATAATGACTAACTACTAACTTTCATTGCTTTAATCCTAATTAGTTGGTAATAATAACTTTCAAGGACTAGCAATTTGTATTATATTGTTAAATGAGCTGTATAGGTACAATACCTTGAACAAGATTAGAAATGTATGTACAGTACATTCTAACAAAATTAATCTCAAATTTGTATCAATATACAAAGTTTGTATACAATATATGAAAATCCAATCCAATGTAAAATATTTAATACTAGTAATTGCTTTTTAAAAGTAGATTCAATAATCTTCCTTTTTATCTTATATCCATATTCTCCTTTTTTCTTTTGAGTAGATTGAAAAATCTATCCTTTTATCCTATTATTTCTATGTCTCTTTTTTTGGAGTAGATTCAATAATCTACCCTTTTATCCTATCATTTTTATATAATACATTTCCATATCACAGGAAAGGTATATAGAGCGGGATGAGATAGGAACTAAATCTTTCAGCTGAGGACAGCTTTTCAGGCTGAGGAGTCCTAGAGGTAAGAGATGGCTTGTTCCTTTGTCTTTCTGATCTTTCAGTATTTGCCCAATTTCTGGCTCTGGGTTTTTTGTTATAAGACCAATTTAAGATTTGAGCAACATCTGGCATCCAACTTGTGGGACATGAACTCATGAAGAAGCCGCTTGCCTGTGGCCTTGCAGTTCCCGGCTCAGGCCCGAGCTGCACATGGCCAGAATCTCCACCGCACCTGGGCCAGACTCCTAACCCACAGGCTCAGTTTTTGTTGCACCCTCTCTGCAGCAAACTTCGTAGGTTTTTGGACTCCAAACACCACAGGAGTTAGCCACTTTCACACACTTCTCCCATGCAGATGGCTGGATCTTTCACTTCTTTCCTTTCCTGGTGGGTTTTGACTTTCTCTGGGCCCCCTCCTGAGGCTGCTGCCACACCATCATCTGAATCATCACTGTCAGCAGATTTGGTGAGTCAATTGTGATTTCTTAAAAAGAGGAATTAGTTAAAAAGAAAGTTTTTTTCCCACATTAAAAAATGGGAAACATTTTTACAGTGGAAGGCATTTGGTCTCTGTTTGACTATACATTAAACGGTCTGAAAATGGAACAATTAAATGAGAGGATAATTCATGTTAATGGGATTTATGTAATGTCAATTGTAAATATTATTTGTTTGATCATTTCTGTTTTATCATTAAAAAAGTTGGTTAATATGAGTGCCAAAGTAAAAGTTTTAGAAAAACTTGTTAAAACAGAAGATAGAGATATTCAGACCTAGACAGAAGAATTTAAAGGTGAACCTATCTTAACAATTACATTATAAGGTTACAGAGAAACAGCCTAAAGCTTTCAAACATCCAACCTTAATCTATCCAGTAACCTTACAGGAACTATTCAGTGATAGATATCCTCAAGGCTGTGTAAGAACTGACTGGATTCCTGTGTAAATGTTAGATTCAAGGAGATTTAAAGAAGCAATAGTCTCATATGGCATCCACTAATCTTTCATGAAGCAGATGTTAAACTTGTGGTCAACTTGTAATAGAATTATCCCTCAAAACTGGAGAGATTTGGTTACAGCTGTCTTAGAGGCTGGTCCGCAATTGCAACGGAGGACCTAGTGGAAAGATGAGGCTAAGACCATTGAACAACAAAGTAGAGCTAGAGGTATGGAATTTTGCCAAGATCAACTTTTTGGAGAAGGCAATTATGCTGACATACAAAGATAATTTTTATATATCAGCATCCTAACTTTATGCCACATGGCAGCCTTGAATGCTTAGGACAGAATTGAAGAAGTAAAAAAGAAAATCGAGTCATTTACAAAAGTTATACAGGGCCCAAAAGAAACTTTCACTAAATTCTTACAAAATTGACTTCAGCAGTAAGTAGAATGATACCAAATTCAAAATCTAGACAGATAATAATTGAATCTCTGGCTTTTGAATGCACAATGCAAAAGGATAATTAGGCCATTAAAGGCAAGATGAGCACCCTTGCAGGAATAAATCTAAGATATAATAAATATTGAATCTCATGATCATGATGTTGCTTAGATAGGAGAGGTGTTTTCCAGAGGTTTGAAGAAAAAATTGAACCATTAAATATTTCAATTGCAGTAAACAAGGTCACCTAAAAAGAGACCATAAACAGGGCATTCCTAGAAACAATGTTTTTTGCTAAGAATAATCCCAACAAAACACCCCTCTCTTCTGGATTATGCAGAAGGTGTGGCAAAGGCAGACACTGGACTAATGAGTGTAGATCAACAAGGGACAGACAAGTTAATCCCTTGCCTTTGCCATTGGAAAACTACCTGAGGGGCCTCTCACAGGCCTCCATGTCAAATTCTGTTCAGTCCTTTCCTGTAATTGTGGAAGAAACTCCTTCACAGAGCATTAAAGAACCTAATGCCTATTGTAAGAAACCATATTGCTCTAGATGATAGAACACTTTTAAAAAGTAAAACAAAAATTTAAGGAGAAACCATAAATCAAAACTGATAAAGATTAGATTTGGAACTTCCACAAAGTTAGGGTTGAAGAAGGGTTTTGCTTTTGTCTTTCAGGAGAATGAAGGCTAAGGAATCTGAAGAACACAGGAGGCAGAGATTCGTCTGGATCTCTGTGAGTTCAAAGCCACCCTGGACTATATGAGATTGACTCAGTCTAGGAGAGAAACAGAGCCAGGCAGTGGTGGCACACACCTTTAATCCCAATATTTGGAAGTCACACGCCTTTAATCCCAGCATTAGGAAGATCTAGACAGGAAGTGATATAGTGGGTAGAGAAAGATAGATAAGGCATGAGGAGAAAGGAACTAAAGTCTTTTGGCTGAGGAAAGCTTTTCAGACTAAGGAGTCCTAGAGGTTAAGTGGTGGCTTGTTCCTTTGTCTCTCTGATCTTTTAGCATTCACCCCAGGGCTTTTTATGAAAAGACTATTTACCAATTCATGTTACAAGGTGTAAAGAGAAAACCCTCCCAAAAAAGTTGTCTTCTAACCTATACAGAGAGAGAGAGAGAGAGAGAGAGAGGGAGCGAGAGCAGAGGGAAATTGAATAATTCTCAAAAAAAGAAGATCAGGACCTGAGCCAAATGCAATGTACACCTGCAATCCCAGTGCTCAAGAAGTTGGAAAGGAAGACTGTGAGTCCAAGGCCAGCCTGATCTGTACGGCCTGAGCTGTCTCAAAAAGTAAAATAAAATGAAATCAGTGTCTGAACTGAGCTGCATCTGAGTGCAGCTGAGCACACTCTGAGTGTACCAACTTCCTGAACACAGTAACTGCACACTGGGAAAGGAGAGGGAGGGGGCATGGGCCCTGGAGTGCATTTGAAAGCAGGCAAATGCTGGAGGGCAGTGGACATTTGGAAGAAGGGAGTAGTATGAGGTGAGTCTCCCATTTTTTAAGGACTTTTTGCCAGAGATAAAACTATAGTTAGTGCCCTAACTAGCAGCTTAACCTGACAGGAAACCCCAGGCTTTCTGGCCTAACGAGCCAAGACACAGGATCTGAAGCAAATATAATGCTGTAGGATGGGAGAGGACTCTGGACAGAAGAGCTAAGAGGAGTTGGGACTAAGGAAGAAACATGCAGTTCTACCCCGAAAACCACTGTAGCGTTGAGATTTCAGAACCCTTCCCTCAGTAAAACAATGTTAAGGAGAAGATTCTAATACCAATATTTTGCCACTTACATAAGAACATCTAGAGAATTAATCCCTCGAAGTAGAGCTGCTAGGCAAGGACACAGACACACACATCGCAATCATGACTGAAGAGGTCAATGCCTCCTGTATAGGTGATGCGGCTACATCCACCTCTGCTGTTCACAGTCGGTTTCCCAGCTCAAGTCTTCTTGTAAGGTTTCCATCAGGTACTTGCTACTCTACTAGGTGAAATGTGGTGTTTTGTTGAACAATTCTTAAATCTTAAGTTGCCGTGAAATATTAATCTGCAGTTTTGGATTTGGTTGGTTGAAACAAAAATCCATTATGTAGCCCAGGCTGGCCTCAAACTCATGACCCTTCTACCTCGGTCTCAGGAGCTCCGGGGTTACAGGCATGTGGTCACAACACCTAGCACTCCTCTTTCTTTTCTATGGAACACCTTATTTCTTATTTATGTGCAAAACAAGAGGAGCTAGTCTTTGTTTTTGTTTTGTGAGAAGGGGTTTCTCTGTGTAGTCTTGGCTGTCCTAGAACTCACTCTGTAGACTGGGCTGGCTCGAACTCAGAGATCCACCTGGCTCTGCCTCCCAAGTGCTGGGGTTAAAGGCATGCGCCACCACTGCCTTTCTTTTTTCCCCCTTAGATAAGGTCTCGCTATCAACCCCAGGCTGGCCTTAAAATTCCTACATAGCCCTGACTATCCTCAAAAGTGTAATCCTCCAGCCTCAGCTTCCTTGGTGCTTGGACTACAGGAATGCGCCAGCAGTCTAGGTTGGAAAGTAAAGATTTTTTTACTAGTAGCTTTTGGGTTAACATACCAAGTGCTGGGTTTTATTCTGGCATCTTCATCCATACATGTCCCAACATTTGTTTCCACTCAGTCCCTTTCCCCATGGCTCTCCCTGGTTCGATGGCTCCCTTTCTTCCCTTGCTGAACTTCCTGCTCTGTTGTTGCTGTTTGATTTCATGTGTTATCACTGCGCGTGTGCCTGCATGGTGTGGGAGCAGGGCATGCATGCCTCAGTGCTCCTGTGGAGGTCCGAAGACAACTTTGTGGAGTCAGTTCTGTCTTGTACTTTTGCATGAGTACTGGGGATCCAGCTGGATCCAGCTAACAGCGAGCACCCTTATCCTCTGAGCCATCTTGCCACCCCACACTCCATCACACTCACACCCTTCCGCTTTTCTGTAACAGGCTTCTGTTACCCTTTTTAATTCTCACCTCCCCCTTCTCGTGATCTAATTTCTAGTTCCATGACCTACAAACACTCACATAATAAAACACACACAAATACACATGCAATTTTAAATTATGGTTCCATGTATGAGCAAAAGGATGTGTTATTTGCGTTTTTTTCAGTCACTTATTTCACTTAGCAGTTATTTCTGGTTCCATACATTTTCCTGCATATGTCATGACCTCAGTTTTTTCTTTACAGCTGCATGAAATTCCACTGTGAATATGCATGTTTCATGTTTTCTTTATTCATTCATCTCTTTTTTTTTTTACCAATAACTCTTTTTTTGAATTTATTTTACTTTATTTTACAATATAATTCAACTCCTCATTCATCTCTTGATTGATATCTAGTCTGGTTCTATTTCCTATCTATGAAATTATTGCAGCAAGAAACATGAATGTGAAAGTATTTCTGTCCGGGGTCCTCCCTTTGTGCTGTAAGCCTGTATTTAAGACCTCCTCCCCCCTTAAATAAATGGCATTCAGCATTTAAAATTAATATATATATATTATATATATAATTGAATGAATACTGTGAATGTAATCTATGAATACCACAAATGTGATTAATATCATGAGTGTAATTAATGAATATCATGAATGTAATTTAAAAAATAAATAAATAAAGTCAAAAAAAAAGTATTTCTGTAGTTTGTTGACTTGCAGTCCTTCAGAAATGTTTAAAATGGTAGAACTGGGACATGTCATAGTTCTAGTTTCAGGATTTTTTTTTCCCCGAGAAATCTCTATATTGATTTCCAGTTCACATTTCCAAATTTATGACCTCACTTTCTACAATTATTATTGTCACACACACACACACACACACACACACACACACACACACACATCTCCTGAGTGCATTTAGTATTGCTCTTATGTGCATATTTTAAGGTCTGACCAATTGGGACTGAACAACCTATCAGAGGACTGGACTGGCTCATCCCTGAAGAAGGTTGAGTCTCCCTTCCTCAGAAGCCATCGATTGCCTGTAGCTCTTAACCTAAGAATGGAGCCTTGTGAAGATGCCCATCCGTATTGGCATGTTGACTAGTGTTCTCATTATGCTGGTCTTGTTTAGGCAACCATATTGTTGAGATTTTGTGGGTGCATTTCCACTATCATTTCCAGAAGATACGATCTAGCAGCAGGCATCCTGGTCCTCTGGCTCTTACAGTCTTTCTGCATTCTCCCTCAGGATGTTCCCTGAGCCATAGACGTAGAGGCTTCACTGTAGATGTGTCAGTGGGGGATGGGCACCCTACAGTCACCTTTCTCTGCATTTTCAGCCAGTTGTAGATCACTGTAGTAGTCTCTATCTGCTGGGAAAAGAAGTTTCTTTGATGAGGGGTGAGAGCTACATTATCTGTGGGGATAAAGAATAGTATTTTAATACAGTTAGAAACTGTATTGCTTCAGGAACACAGTAGTAGCTGGTTCTTCTCAAAGATCTTTGATCTTTCTAGGAGCTGGTTGATTAAATTTCCAGTCCTAGGTATGACTTCCCTCCCGTTGAGTGGGGCCTTAGGTCCAATTAGACAGCTACTGGTTAACCCCAGGTAAACGTGCCAATATTGCACCCTATCCTGCAGAGTTAGTCATTGTTGTGGTTTGGAGGCTTTATGGCTGGGTAGGACTATTGATTGCTTTTCTTCCTTGGCAGCTGGCATAGCTCCTTCTGATACTATGAGAGACAAGTCCTCAGGCAGGAGGCTTCCGGGCAGTTCCAGCTCAATTCCTCCAAATTCTGTGTCCAAAGTGTGAATAACTTCAGCAGCAAAGATTTACCTTCGAGTTCTGAGAGGCAGCAGCCAAGGGAGATGGCAATCACCTACACTGCTTTGGGAGTCTCTTGGAGCCTCCCCGGTGACAAGCCCAGGAGAGGTTTCCTCTATCTTTAAGGTCTTTTAAGTACAAGGTCACATCATCTGCAAACAGGGACAGTTAACCTCTCCCTTCTCTGTTTGTGTATCTTTTCTTTCTTCCTCTTGTCATGTTGCTTGAACTAAGGCCATCTTATGCTATTACAAATGGCATGTTTTTAGTGACTTCCTTCTCAGTGAGTTGGTTATTGGTATATAGAAAAGCTACTGCTTTTTATACGCAGATTTTTGTATCTTGCCACATTGCTGAAAGCATTTAATCAGATCAAAGAGTCGTCTAGAGTCTATTTGATAGTGTTTTTAAGCAATTGTGTTGTTTCTCAAAACTAAAAGGAACTAAGGATGTAGCTCAGTTGGTAGAGTGCTTGCTTGGTGTGCAAAAAGCCCTGGGTTCAATCCCCCGCATTGCACATAATGAAGTGTGGTTGGTGTATGCCTGTAATCTTAACACTTTGGAGGCAGAGGAAGGGGATCAGAAGTTCAAGGTTACCATTGGCCATATAGTGAATTGGAAGCAAGCCTGTGATACATGAGACCATGTCTAAAAATCTTAATTAAAAAATAAAAACTCAAGGGGCTGAAGATATGGCTCAGTAGTTAAGTGCACATGTTTCTTTTGCAGAGGACCCAGGTTCGGTTCCCAGCATCCACGTGGTGGTTCACAACTGTCTGTAACTGTAGTCCCAGGAGATCCAATGCCCTCTTCTGGTCTTTGTGGGCACCAAGCACACATGTGGCACACAGACACATGTGCAGGCAGATCACTCACACATAAAATGAAATGAATAAATGCGCACCCCATGCCTGCCAGGTCAGTCCCTGTGAGCCCATGTGAGCCCTGCTTAGGTGGTTCCGTGGGCCACGTTTCCCTGGCCACACCCAGTTTTATATGCCACTTTAGATCAAACCTGGCACTTGGTGCATCCTATTCAGGCACTCTACTGTCTGAACTACATCCCCAGTCTTTCTGTCTCAGCTCTTGAACCCATGTTGTTTTTTCAGTGAAATTTGAATCTCATACTTGGGAGACAGTTTACCGGAGAAAGTGTTTGCTGTGCAAGTATGAGAACTGGAGCCTGAATCTCTAGCACCTGCGTGAATGCTGGGAAATCCCCAGGGTAAGCTAGATAACCAGACTAGCTAAATGGGTAAGCACTGTGCTCAATGAGAGACCCTTACTCAGTATCCAAAGTGGAGGGTGATTAAGGAAGATGCCTGATATTAAACTCAGACCTCTACACACACACACACACACACACACACACACACACACAGAGAGAGAGAGAGAGAGAGAGAGAGAGAGAGAGAGAGAGAGAGAGAGACAAAAGATCTGAGTGTGGTGTGTATCCCACACACGATGAAATTCAAAATGAAAGACTGTATCTTTCTACATAGAGTAAGATGTTTCCCGCGGTATCCCTGTGACTGCTACAAAGCTGGTTCCTCCACTGTCAGGGGTTTGGCTGTGTGCTCCTGGGAAGCACCATAGCCCTTCTTCTATGACCAATAATGTACAGGGGGAAAATGACACGGAAAGCTGAAAATAGCATTTCCACAGAAGGGGAAATGTTGACGAGACGTGAATGGAACATCCTCAGAGGCTAGCTAGAGGCTGAGGCCTCATGGACCCTGACTTAGAAACCCTCAGCTTTGTGTCCCTGCTCCCAGCCTAAGTGTGCCAAGAGCTCGGCCCCTGGCCTGCACACAAGTCCCTCTGTTGATGTCATAGTCCTGCTTGCTGAAACCTCTACCCAGGCAGAAACCTGACTTTCTAGCCACTGGAGTCTGGTCTATCCCTGAGTACCTGCATGAAAGTACTGCTGTGTCTAGTTGGGGTAAGACTAGAACCAGCCAGTGCTGAGGGATAAGATCACACTGGCCTGAAGGCCCGAACCCAGTACCTCAAGACTCAACCAGCTCCTCTGCTGTTTTCTTTGTCCCTACAGTCTGCCTGCTGCTCCTGGACTTCCTTCAGTCTCTCTGGCCCAGGTCGGCTGGAGCTTCACCTTCTCCAGGTTTGGTGTGCTTCAGAGTACCTGGCTGAGAGCAGCCCAAGCACCCCAGAACCAATCCTTTCTTTCGTGTTCCAACCTTTCCTTACCTTCGCCTGGACATTCACACAGGCATACCCCCTCCCCTTCACCAGGATGTGTCCTGCATGACTTTACAGGGTGTACAAATCACCATGGCCTCCAAGGCACACCTTCTCTCTTACCTGTTCCCTGAACCATGAGATACCAACATTCATTTGCAGCTCCCCTCCAAGACCCTACCACATACATCTCAATCTGCCCCCAAAGTGACTCCAAGGGAAACTGAGGCAAAAGAACACAGATAGAAAGAGAAAAGGCATGCTTCCAGTAACTGGGAAACACCGATGTTCCTCCATTATGATGAGGTGGCGTCCTGACAAGCCCACGGTAAATTGAAAACTCATTCAGTGCTCTGACCTACTGAGCTACAATGCAGTGAGATATCACACCTGGGGTAGCACACCTTGTGACATTGACTTGTGATAAGACAATAGTCTCATAGCCTCCCTCTGTCCAGTGTCTTGAAAGGTGGTCACACCACAAAGTGCTGGCTGAAAAGAAGATTAAAATTAAAAGTCTGAAGTAGAGTTTCTACTGAATGCTTATGTCTTTCATGTCACCTGTAAGTCATAAAATCGCACGTGGAGCCCTCCTGAACAAGACAGTCCTACTTCCATGGACTCGCTTCACCTTAGTCCTGCTGTTCTCCATGCCTACCCCAAGAATTTGTGTGGAGAGCCAGAAAAACTTTAAGACATTCTGCAGGAAGCACATTCGTACATGAAGTTTCTAGAAAAAGACAAGAACAGGCTAGTTTTCCAGAACAGTCTTGGTTCGTGTCTATTGTACAGGTGTCCTGACAACTCAACATTTGTCCCAGACAGTGCATTATACCATCCGCCAACTGTACAGCACAAAGCGCCTGCCCAGGTGCTCGGGGCCACTCCTCTGGGGAGTTGTCCTTGCAGAGCTGCTTATGTTCCCCTCCTTTGCCCTTCCACCCTTCCCTAATCCTTTTTCGAGACATTCTAAATTCTAGAGGGAGGCCCCACCTAAATGTCTAAGATGTTAACTGCTAAATAATTCTTTCCGTTTACAGAAGCCAGCGCATCTGGTGACCTTTGTATGGGGCTGTCTTCGGTCTTCCGTTCTATGGACCTGACAACATTCAGCATACAAACCCATGTGAGGTTCAACTTGCAGAGAAGTGTATGTCTAGCCACAAAGAACTATAGGACTCAGTGGCCACATGGGTCGCCTCCTTGGCAGTGCACACAACATTGCTTACGGTGCCCAAAGGGACCCTGAGGACTCTGTTTCCCACCAAATGTTTGTGTCTCAAACTTGTGCTGTCTCCACTCTCGGCTCGAGAGAAGTACAGGGGGTACCGTTGGGAAACCCCAGAGCCCGGTAGCCAGGGTTCCCACTAGCCAAGTCATCGTGGCCATCTACCATGTGACTTAGGCCCAAGGCAGGATCAAATTCAAGTTCCCTGGCAACAAATCAACATCTTCACCAACATGAATGTGGAAAGGTCTGAAGACGTGGTAGTTGAGGAGCCACTCATCTCCAGTGGCTTTGGGGTCAACTAAATCTCCAGTTGTGACCCCCTGGACAGGTTGTGAGCCCTGGCCTTGCGGGTGCTTTCACATCACAGCCCTCCTTCATCATGTTCTCCAATAAATACTACGGCCTGTCAAAAAACCAAATAAAAGAAAAAGAGCTGGAGTAGCTAACAGCAAGGGGTGGAGGGCCACGGAAGTGTTCCCAAGAAGAACAAAGGAGACATACTCTGGGTGACAAAGGCCTGCTGGACAGATGACCATCTTGCTGCGCATCTCTTTTCCCTCCCTAGAGAAGTCCTGTGTACCTCCAAGTTCCCCAGAACAGAGCTGTAAGGGTGGTTTATGACCGTCCATCACTTCAGGGTCAGACTAAACTTGATTCCTCCTGCTGACTCTTGTCTCCTGAACACTGTCCTTCAAGAAACAAGCCTCATGGATCCTAACCCAGTAACACAGAGAGACTGAGAGCAGGCAGCATCCGCTTATTGTCCAGTAACACAAACATAAACACCATTCAACTAAGCGGTTACTGTGTGTATATACTATATACGTGTGCACCATTCAACTAAGCAGTTTCTGTGTGTATATACTATATATGTGTGCCTATATGTATGTATGCCTGTGTTTTTCCACACACATCCATGACTGGGGCTGGAAACCCAGACCCAGATTTGGAAACATCAGACTCAGGTTCACCTGCTTCCCTAGCCGGGTAAACTTCTACCCTATTTACTGTTCCTTAAGACCTCTTGTCGTAAACCTGGCCTACTGTGATAAGAGAAGTCCTGGTGTCGCAAAGCCACTCCTTTGAGGAGTTGTCCTGGGCACTTTACCAGCTTTGCCCTCCCCCTAAGGCTCCTGCCCTTCCCTAAGCCTTTTACGTCACTCTCGCTTTTGCCCAGTATTCTAAATCCTAGAGATAAGGTCACCCAAATGGCTAAGGTGTTAACTGACATATAAACTTTCATCAGCTTTACAGAACCTGAAGCTTCCAGTGACCCTTGTAACCCATTTCCTCCATCTTCAGTCCTGCGCATCCACTAACAGAAAGCATGTCAACCGAGGTAAGATTTAACCTGCAGAAACATGATATGCTGGTCCAAAAACAATTACAGGAGCTGGTTTCAGGAGGTGCAGGGTCATTATGATGCGCTGAGAAGAAGAAGAAACAAGAGATATGCTCTGAGTAATGAAGATCCCACTTAGGGTCCCTGCCCTGCTTCTTCCTCTCTACAGAATCCCTGTGCACGCCTAAATCCCACAAGGTGGAGCTTTGACAGGGATGCAAGCCCGTCCATCTCCTTCAGAGCAGCCCTTGGATAAACCTTATTCCTTCCCACCGATTTCTTTCCTAAATATTGACCTTCAAGCGGTGGTCAGCCTGGACTCAACTGCAGTTACCCTGGAGCAAGCAGGAGGGTGGTGAGGCAAGGAATGAGCATGGCCTGGGACCTGTTAGATACGAATGGTTCGCCTAACTAGATCACCTGGATCTACATTTTACGAGATTTCTTTCAGGGGTAGTCTTCACAGGCATTAACCATCAGAAGTGCTGTTCTAGGAGGCAGACCCTCTGGAGAGGGTTCTGGTCACAAACAGAGCCGTCTGCCAGCCTGTGCTAGTCTCTTTTAACAAATCCCGACACCTTCCCAGGGCCTCACACCTGTGTCACCACCGTAACAGGCCCCTCAGCACTTTGACAAAGTCTCTGCAGGAAATGATATTTTTCCAAAAGGGGAAGGGAAAGGGGGTGGGGAGACAAAACCACCTAGTACACTAAAATTTTAGGACGGGAGATGGAGAAATGAGAGGAAAAGAAGAGGGGAGGGGGGACGAGCGAGGGCCCTGCTTCTTCCCCTCTGCTTCCCTGGTTCCTTCCTGGGAGACTCACGCCAGGGCTTCCTGTTGGCTTTCCCCATGACTAAAGTGCACGGGTCCTGCCTCATCATGCCGCTGCCCGCTTGGCTGCCTCTCCCCAGTTCCTCCCGCGTCCTTAGAGTCCGGTGGGCCTGCAGACTGGGCACACAGCACACCCACCTGCCTTTGTCACACCCACACTAAGAGGGCAGGCTAGAGGGCTGCTGGGTGTGCAGACGTTCAAGCATGGAAGGGTCCATCCAACTCCTGGCTTGCTTGGCATGTGTCCTCCAGATGGGTGAGTTCCCCTATTTACTCTGACCCAGAATAGAGAAAACCTTAGCTGTGGTCTCCTCCCCTCAAAACTCAGCAGCTGCGTCTGCCCACAGCCTCCAGGTCTGTGCAGGAGAAAAGCTATGTGTATTAGAGGGCTGTGGGGACAGAGGGCAGAGAGGCAAATCGTGGCCTTGTCTTGGGCTTCTAAGTGACTTGGGGCAGTGCCCTGATTTCGTGTGCCTCAGTGTTCACCACTCTACAGAGGCCACATCCCTATCGTTTGCTGTGAGGGGAGTAAATCCCTAGAATGAGGAAGAAGGTGCCGGCTCTGGACAGAGGTTGAGTGTCGTCGCTATCACACAACTGCCCCAGGGACAAGGACACCACAAGCTTGTGGTGTGCTGGGACAAGGATGAGGATGGTGCTGTGTCTTATGTATTTTATGTACTGTCCATTTTACCCCAAAGTTGGCTTTAAGGGTTAGGTGATTTTTTTTTTAGTGGTTTGAGAGTCTTATCATCCTGAGACTTACTATGCAGCCTAGGCTGACCTTGAATTTAAGATCTCCCTGCTTCAGCCTCCTAAGGACTAGGACCATAAATTTTGAAAGCTGGGGAAAGATAATTCCAGATGGATAGTCATCACCATGGGCTGACTGTGTCTGGGAGGTGGGGGCCTGGGGGGGGGAGGGGGGATGGCAGTGGGGGGATGGCATTATAGCAGTGAGAACTGGCATGTCCAGCTAGCCAGAATTTTAGACTCAGTCCCTTGAGTAAACATCCAGAAATAGTATTTCATGGAGGAGCTAGCAAGCCAACAAGAATAGAGCCTCACGTAAGGTCCCACCACCAACTTCGGAGCCAGGGCTGGAGCCCCTGCCTCTCCATCCAAGGGATACGCCATTGAAACAAGACAACATTGAAGACAATGAACTTTCATTCTTGTGCACCTGTTACACAGCCTGCTGCAGGGTCATGATGAGTCAGAACCCTCTAGATTTATTCTTCTTCCAAATGGCACTATAGGTTGGTCACTTCGGCCTGATACAAGGTCACGGTGAGTCACGGCTCTATGGCTTTCCTCCTGTAAACAATGGTTTTACTGTATCATTTCTGCTCTGTGATTTCACTGTTTCCACGGACTCCTTCCAGGCTTACTGAATGTCAGGTGTCAATCCTTGTTACCTTAAATGGCCTTACAGAAACCACTTTCTAGCTTTTCAGTTTATATTTTCTTACGAGAGTTGGAATGGTCACCTAGGTTCAGCTATGGACGCCAAAGCTGGGATGCACCTGCCATCCTTGGTGGCCCATCACTGGAGGCAGACACTTGGGGCAACAAGAAGAATGTGGGCTTCCCATTGACCCCTGGAAGTTGCCAGACACATGGCAGACAGAGAGACTCTGCAGAAAGTGCCACATTCCCAGTCTTGGAGTCATCCCTGCCACTTCTCAGAGGCAGTGGTAAATGTCCCCAGATGCCAGGAGCTAGGATCTCTGTCAAAGCAAATGTCTTTGTTCTCTGGACAATACCTGCTAAAGACTGCTCACCTTCACCTTGAGTCCTCTGGGTGGGCCCATCCAAAGGCCTCTGCCTAAGAGAATCCAAGCATCCATTTGCTCCTTTGAGCCCACTCAGAAGCGAGAAGCACCTCTCTGCTAATGAGAGCCAGGAGGGCGCCTCTGGTGTGAAAGGGTCTCTATGTGAGAGGAAACTCCACCTGAGCCTGCTGCTCAGATCCCATTTTAGAATATTTCATAGCAGAACACAGACCTGCATGGAATTCACAGAGGCATGTTGCCTGACATTAGAGTGACTAAGTTAAGCCTCTATTGCCATTTTATTACGCCAAAGCTGATGGAACAACACACCACCAGCATGCCTCCCCTGGCAGCGGAGCCCTCACTACAAGACTCTCTGGGATTCTGGCTGCCTCTGCCCACGTTTGACATTGCTGTGGTATTTCCAAATTCATCGTGGCAGTAGGTAGCTGGGGGCATTTTCCCCAAACTTCAAGGCAAAGATGTATTTTTTTTTCTTGCATAGCCCCCTCCCTCTTTGGGGATTTTTACCTTTAAAACCTTAAATGTTACTATCGCTGGCCTCAGGCATGACGGGCAATGAGTAGGTAAAGAGCCAGCGGAGAAGCGTTGCAAACCTCCTGTGTGAGCTCAAAGGCATCTGAACGTATCATGCAGTGGGTGTGAAGGCTGTGGAAGTCGCAAGGAAATGCTGTGTTTTACTGCCTTTTAAAATACTGCATTAAAATAATACTGCCGCCTTTAAAACAATCTGGTTCTCTTTGGAATTTAAAATTGTTCCTATGCAGCTTATTTTATTTTTGTTTAGTCAAATAAACAGAAGATTTTTTTTCCATGAGGGAACAAAAGAGATTATTTTACAACTGTTCTTAAGCGACTGGGCATGGAGGTTAAGGTAGGAATTTAAATAATGGAAGCCAAACCATCCAGGGGCATCTGCTGCTAGTCAGCCACCAACAGACCTTGCCAGGTCACTTTGAGCTCTACGAGCCCCAGTTCCCCTTCTCACAAAGGAGCCAATGACAACATCTCATGGGGTTGTTGTGTGTTTTAAATGAGATGAGGAGTGACTCCCAACAAACCCCATCTTCAGTAGTGTGGCCTCCACGCCCCATCGTGTGGTCTCTGCCCCAGTGATGTCCATGCCTCACACTTCCTTCTTCTAGTTTTTTGAGACAGGATTCCCCGTATCTGGAACTCCC
>CABHPQ010173899.1:352-72920 GCA_902168405.1 Peromyscus aztecus | reverse complement strand
GTACCCATGGTTACCCATGCTCTCCATAAGCCCCATGTTTCCCACCTGTAAATTGACAGTCAAGTTTCTTACTTTGACTCTAAATGAAATAATATTTGAAAAGCATTTAGCATAGTTCCTGCTATATAACATTTCTGAGTAAATTCTGGCTGTTGGTTTCTTGGTAGTATTTGCTACCCTCTTGTGGTGGCTTCAACAGAAATGAACCCCATAGGCTCAGATTTGAATGCTTGGTCACCAGGGACTAACACTATTAGGAGGAAGTGTGTCACTGGGGGCTGAGGTTTCAAGTGCTCAGGCCAGGCCCAGTGTCACCGTCTCTTCCTGCTGCCTGCCAATCCAGATGTAGAATTCTCAGCTACCCCTCCACCACCATAGTGTCTTCTCATTAGGTGTCTGCCTGCACACCACCACGTCCTGCCATGATGATAATGGACTAAACCTCTGAAACTGTAAGCCAGCCCCAATTAAATGTTTCCCTTTATAAGAGTTGCTGTGGTCATGGTGTCCCTTCACAGAAACAGAAACTCTTAAGACACCACTAAAACAGTGAGTCTAAAGCAAGAAGCTCCACAAGTTCCTATGGATATGTTTCAGACCAGGTATGCTGGGGATGTCTTTCTGTATGCTGTGAAATGTGTTGCTCTGATTGATTGATTGACTGATAAATAAAACACTGATTGGCCAGTAGCCAGTATAGTGTAGTATAGCCAGTATTGGCCAGGCAGGAAGTATAATGTAGGTGGGATAAGCAGAGAGGAGAATTCTGGGAAGTGGAAGGCTAAGTCAGGAGATGCTGTCAGCCACCTTCGCCATGAGAATTAAGATGTAAAGTACCGGTAAACCAAAAGCCATGTGGCAAGGTATAGATTTATAGAAATGGGTTAATTTAAGATATAAGAACTAGATAGCAAGAAGCCTGCCATGGCCTTAGAACTTATAAGTAATATATGCCTCTGTGTCTTTACTTGGGTCTGAGTGGCTCCACCCCCCCCCCCCACACACACACACCACCACCACACACACACCACCACCAGCTACACAGGTGAGCTTTGGCCAGCCATTGGGCCGTATAGAATCAATCTGTTGACATTAGGAAGCTGGGCTTCTTGTGCATAGTGTTTGCTGTGCTAACAATGGCTGGACTGTTCTCCTAGTCTCAGGGAAAGCCACACTACAGATCCTTATTGCAGCATATGCCCACAGAGGAGGCCTGCAGGCCAAAATGAACCTTTGACATAAGATCTTGCCTTCGTCCCAGAAGCCGGTATCTTTATAGTGTAGTCTCAGAAGCTAACGCTTCACTCTGTCTCCTTCTGCTGCCTCCTAGGCCTGTTGCATACAGATAAGAATTTTAAGACACTTCTTTGGGTTACTTGTCATGTTTTAAATCTGTAAACATACAGAAGATTCACATGAAATTTCCTTGGAAAACGCAGGAAATCTTGCTGTGGGCATTAATTGTACCTTAGTTGTTTTTGTCAGCTTAATCTGCATAGAAAAGGCCAAGTTAGCAGCTAACTGTTTAATACAGGGGGTGAGTTTCCATGGCCAGAGAGAAAGAATTAATTATTCATTTTAAAAGTAACAAGAAAATCAAACATGGTGGCATATATCTATAATTCCAACACTTAGGAGGTGGACACAGGAAATTCTGGTGCTTAAGGCCAGCATTGGCTATATAGCAAGTTTGATCCCATATTTAAAAAAATGCAAAAAGAGAAATCATACATTTTGACAGTTTTTCATCATTATTATCTGTCATTGTGTTGATGGTAGTCAGTAATATACATGTTTTTCCTTTTTGTGTTTCTTCTTTATCTTCTTTGCAACTCTGAATATTAGGACCCTAAATTCAGTTTGTTCAGTTCGACATTTTTATTTCCCCTCCCCACTGGTCCTTCCTCTCCAACATCATTTTTAGCAAGGAGTCAATTTTGGAAAAGAGAAGTTGTCCAAGATAAGCAGGCTCTGTCTGGTGGCTACGACAGATGACCTCATCAAGTCCGGAGAACACTGACATTTGTGACTGCTGAATCCTCATCCCTGACAAGTCCTACAGAAAGGGGGCAGGATCAACAGCTGGAGTCTTGCGGATGTCACGGTGCATGCCCAGAAGGGGAAAGTGGATGGTGTACACTACTAGCAAGTCATTTGATGTCCATCTGGAAGAAGATAAGGAGTTACAGAGGAATGTGCTGTGATGTTCCAGGGATTAGCATGGCTCCACTGAAAGCCAGGTTATTAGAGAGAATAGCCTGTTGCACTTCTTTTTTTGTGAAATATAGTTCTTAATCCAGAGCAACACTAAGGCACAGAGATCTGCCACTCAACGCCTCCAGGGCACCTGTGACCATTCCTGTTTATTTACCTGTTGTGGTCACTGGCTGTTTTCCAGGTACAACAGCCAAGTGGAGTGATTCCAGCAGCGCAGCCTCAGATAATGATCTGGCCCAATGCAGCTCTGCTCTAGGTTCTAAATCCACCCACCCACTCAGAAGCTCACCTACAGACTGCCCAAGGAGATTGCCAAAGTGAGGATTATAAAGTAATTGGTCTGGGGAATAGCCCACTGCTGCCAGTTCTGAGACTGCATTCCAATCTATCAAGGGTCTAGATTTCAAAAGGACACTTACCGGATTCACCCGTTTAAAAAGTAAAAGAGGAAATTGTGAGTTGGACATGAGTTCCATTGGTCAGAACCTTACTTTATTTGAGTGATAGTGTCCAAGAATCAGTGTTTTCCTTGAGGAACATTTTTTGATCATTACAAAGGATTATCTGGTTATCCTTTTCTTGTCTGAGGTTATTAGCCCTGTAATTATATTTGAAGAAAGTGGTAGTGAGCTTGGTAACCTGTGTGCTTAATTGACCCAATGTTGACTAAGTTGCTGGGCACCTCCTCTGTTGGAAGACAGCTCTGTCTTGTGTTTTAGTATATTTTTGGAGCACAGACACTGCCCACTCTGTTCATGGCCTTTTCAAGGCTGTTTGAATAGAGTCTCCCCGAGGAGAAAGGGCTGGTCTGCCTTCTGCCTGTTAGAAAAGATGCATGTCCCCTCGCCGAGACAGTATTCTTTCCAGTAATGCTACCCACGGCCCATGCAGACATCAGCCTGAGCATCTGCGTCACCTGCTGGACTTGGGACTGAGGAGAATGGCATCAGTGCCTGCTTCAGCTACTTGCTGAGTGACAGAAGCCTTTGCCTCTGACCCAGGAGTCTTGGCTCTTCAAAGAGTTGGCCAGACTCTGTCCTGTTTCCTCCCTCGCTCCGCCTCCCTCCTCTGCCCCCCTCTTCCCTTCCTGTTTAATTGTCTCACAGTCATCTCAGTGCAGTGCTTTAGCCCGCACTGTGTGCTCTTTAACGTCTCCTCTCCTGTGCAGCAGGGAACAACCTACCGTGTGCTGAGGACTCAGCCAGTTGTGTCCACTGTCCTGATGCAGCACTCAGCTTCAGGCCCATGTAAGCAGCTACTGCATCTCCAGCAGGAGGCCTCGTGGACCCCTCACACTTACCTTGCCCAAGGAAAGTGAGACTCCCCAGGGCCATCTTGGCTGAGTAATTGGCTCTGTGGTGTCCTGTTTGGTCAAGAATCTCCTAATTCAGAAAACTAAGAAATTACTCCTCCTTCCTTCTTGACACTGTCCCTACCCTTGGCTAATCCATCCATCCGTCCGTCCATCCATCCATCCATCCATGCATCCATCCATCCATCCACCCATCCATCCGTCCATCCATCCGTCCGTCCATCCATGCATCCATCCATCCATGCATCTTGAAGGACTTCCCCCATCTTTGTCTCCTTCTCTGAAGTTCCATCCTCTTAGCTCACATCAACTTCTGCTTAGAGTGTGGCATGTTGCACAAATCCTAAATGGTCTTGTAATAAAAACCCAGAGCCAGATATCAGGGTGAAAGCTGAAAGATCAGAGAGGCAGAGCAAGCCACAGCCTCCACCTCTTACTTCACCAACTCCTCAGCCTGAAAGAGCCGGGAAGGGCAGGGCGAACTCCTGTCTCCTGCCTTATATTCCTTTCTCTGCCCAGCCATATCATTTCCTGTCTCGACCTTCCTAGTGTGTGTGCCACCACTGCCTGACCTCCATGGCTGACTCTGGCTGGCTCTGTCCTCCGATCTTCAGGCAAGCTGTATTTCTTAGATTACAGACAGTATACCACAGTGGCAGGTGTCCTCCATCCCAGTCTCCCACTTTGCTCTCCTCTAAGCTGTCACCATGATGTCACCACAGCGTCTTGTCCTCCTCTCTTCTTGTTCCTCTTGTGGTGTCCCATCTTTGACATGAAGCTCAAACCCCAAGATGGATTGATTACTAGACCATTCTGTGTGTCTTTGGATTTTCAAGTTCATCCTTCCAACTGCACAGCCCACTGTACTCCTCAGTTTGAGTTTCTGCGGGTTCTTCTCCCCTCTCCTCCCCTCCTCCTCCCCCCTTCCCTCCCCTCCCCTCCTCTCCGCTCTCCTCTGTTCCTTCTTTTGGCTTCTCACCCCAACTGAGTCCTTTCAGAGCTCTCTGAGATTTTTGTTTTGTGTGCTCATCACATTATTATAGTTGCTTGTCTCTGGTCTCTGAAAACTCGGAAGACATGGGTGTGTTTGTGTCATTTGTCATTATATACCTCAGCCTCTAACAGAGCTAGTGTCTTTTTCTCAGGCTATGTGATAGCCATTGTCATTGTTGTTTGATTGGGTGGTTTGTTGCTTTGGTGGGAACAGAGTCTCATTTAGCCAGGCTGACCTCACTGTTGTGTTGTGATAACAGACACACACCTGCACACAAGGCTATTTCTTCCTTAAAGAACTCATGTGCTTTGTTGTCGATATAGTATCATACATTGTCAACTTCATATGCTCCCCATTTTGTTTAAATTTAGGTATCCTTGGAACTGCCCACACCACTCTTTCATAATTCAAGGCTTTGAATTTGTTGACTGGAACACTAGAACCACATACTGGCTGGCCATAGCCTTGTTCCTGAAGGGTGAACTCTTCCCAGGTTTTTAACAGACCTTTATATGTTAGCCATAAGGCAAAAGCAGAGAGCTGGAGGAATCATTGTTGTTAACTTTTCAAAGTTAATTTTTGCACTAATGTACAAATAAAGGAAAGGTATTGCTAAAGTTTAATTTTCAAAAAGTTAACAGCATGATTTCCTCACACATATGGAACAAATAGGCTGGGCATTCACTCTTGAGGATAATAAGGCATCAGCACATGTTAAATGGCTCCCAAGGTGATAGTGGACATTTTATATATCGGCTACCAGAAAAACATATTAAATGCATTTACATTATAGACAGAACTGGTTAGTTTTTGTTACAGGTCAACAGAACAATAACTTTTAGGGCCATTTTTTTCCCACTACAAGACAAATAAATTGTATAAATTAACATGTGTTTCATAGTCAGGTCACTAAACAATAGTAAATAGGAGTCTAAGAAAGAAAGTCACAGGTAGCTGCCAGATCCTTGGGTTGGCCAGTGTCCATTCAGGTAGCTGTGGAATCCTTGGGTTGGCCTGTGTCTGCCCAGGTAGCTGTGGAATCCTTGGGTTGGCCTGTGTCTGTCTAGGTAGCTGTGAGATCCTTGGCTTGGCCAGTGTCTATTCAGGTAGCTGTGAAACCCTTGGCTTGGCCAGTGTCTATCCAGGTAGCTGTGAAACCCTTGGGTTGGCCAGTGTCTGTCCAGGTAGCTGTCAGATCCTTGGGTTGGCCAGTGTCTGTACAGGTAGCTGTCAGATCCTTGGGTTGGCCAGTGTCTGTCTAGGTAGCTGTGGAGTCCTTGGCTTGGCCAGTGGGCTCCAGCTTCACACTGCAAGCACAGCCTTTCTGTCTCATTTCTACAGATCAGGACATTTCTGTTACGCAGTCTGTCCATCTGTGAATGCATCTTGGTGAGGGTACATTTAAAAGAAGGCTCAAAACCAGCCTAGGAGGAGGCGGAGGAGTCGAGGACCTTGACACTAGAGAGACTCGGTGTCAGCAGCAGTATCACTACTAAAGTATCAGGGGTGGAAAGGGTTCAAGCATGCAGGAGTCTCATTGCACCAGGCGTGAGCCAGTTAAAAGGCTCTGTCAAGGAAGGAAGGTAGACCTTCCTCTGGATGACGACAATGTTGATGGTTTGGGGTTTCAGAAAGTCTTTCCCGCCTTAGCATCGTGGCACACACCCTTAATTCCAGCAGTCAGGAGGCAGAGGCAGGCAGATCTCTGTGAGTTCAAGGCCAGCCTGGTCTACAAAGCAAGTTCCAGGACAGCCAGGTCTGTCATACGAAGAAACCCTGTCTTGAAAAACCACACACACACACAAAAGTGTTTCCTCTCATATTGGACCTTTAGTCAGGGCCATTGATTAGGAAGAGCAAGTGTCTGGACAAGACACAGCCACTCAGCTCACATTTCTTATGAGGATGTACAAGAGGTAGACAGTGAGGACTTAGACCAAGTGGTCCCAAGATCCTTTGCAAAGCTGACCTCCTGTCATTCTGTGTAGTCAAGTTATGCAGAAGGGGACTGGGAGCTGGCCTCAGACATCAGTAACTATAAGATCACTGGAACTGTTACAGCAAGACCTCTTCATAGGTTTTTCTTTAAAAATAGGATGAGAAGTTCATTCCAGTTTTGCTTTTTTGTGAGTCCCGTTGCTAAGAGAGGCATGTTACGGATCTCTTGCTGTTACCAGGGCTTCCTTGTTTATTTGTGAGTGTCTGAATGACAGCGTTGGACTTGACACTCTTCCCTTTCGACTGTGGTCAGTAGCTCTCATCGAGGTGTAAATGATTTGGGGGAAGTCTCCCAGGAGACGTGAACGCCGTCCTTCATGGTTTGAGTTCTCCAGTGTTGCAGCAGAAGGCTTTGCATGACACTGGCTGCCATGACCCTGACCTTCACAAGCTGCAAGTGCTGGGCCTTCTCTGTCAAGAAGTTACTTAAGAAAGAAAGGAGAAAAAGGTCAATTGGCCCCTTTGTAGACCCGTGTTTATCTGATGCTCTGTCTTTTAGTGTTCATTGCTAACACCACTAAATTTGAGTGCACGCCTTCCCCACCTTTACCACTGATGTTTGCAAAAGCCAAGCTTTAGAGGGCTGTATTAGCCACACCACACAGTGGCTCACTTTATGGTCTAGTTCATGTCATCAGAAGACACACTGAGTTTTTAAGCTCCTCTCTGATTTAACCCTTAAAATAGAACTCCAACGAAATGGCTTAACATTTATTATAAATATGCTAATTTTTCATTTAATTTATTTATAATTTTGTGTATGTACGTGGAGGGGTGGGGTGTGGGGCTTGCCACAGTGAACATGTGGAAGTCAGTTGTCTCCTTCCTCCTTTAAATGGGTTCCAGCCATTGAACTTAGGCCATGAGGCCTGCATCACCAAACAGCAAACACCTTTACCCTGAGCCATCTTTCGGGCCCCTGAAGACTGTATAATCATCATTCAAGAGTTTGGGCTCTGAAGTTAAGGAAACAAATGGCCTCCACACTTTCCTCTCTGTGTCCAAGGTTCAGCTCCTTACCTTGTATAAGGATAATTATAGTGCAGAGCTCATAGGGTGGTTCTGAAGATTTCATAAAATAATAGACATAAAGTCCTTAGCACAGTATCTGACATGAGTACTTAATAAATATGGGTTGTTACGTTTGGTAATAATTATGATGGCTTCATCCAAACTTAATAGTGCTCATACCACAGCCAATGGCATTGGAGATGACTCAGTACCTAATATAACTGAAAAAAGGGTTCAGCGTTTCTAATAATCTAGTCATAGTTAATGAACTTGGACCACCTTTATTGAAAAATAATGAGGAATATTCAAGTCAGAATTATATGGTGCATCCTATCCAGCAAATTTTCATATCTCAGGACTGAATGTTGTTAGTCCTTGGTAGAACAAGAAAGAAATTATCATATAGGTTATTGCACATTTGGAGTTTCTCCACAGAGAAAGCTCAGATACCTGTGCTGTGCTTTCCAGAGTGAGATCATCTCCAAGAGGCACTTACCAACTAGGCACAAGGTTCTGTGGCAGCTGCCCCCTGTTTTAGGGTAGAATTCAGCAGAAAGTGGTGCTCGTGGTTGAGCTCTGCTTCCAAGTGACTGGTGAACTTAGAACTGGATGATGCTGGCTCATACCCAACTTCTGCCATCTTTGCTATGTGACCTTGTGTTGGGTTGCTTGACCTTTCAGAACCCTTCTTTCCCCATGTAGAGGAGAGAGCTACAGTGTAACTCAACCCCTTATGTCGGGGAGAGTCACGTTTTAAAACATACATGAATGTGCTGAAGCAAAACAGCATTGATAGGATTTATGTTCTTACTAATCCCACTGGCATCTGGTTATTATAAAGAAAAATGAAATGGCCATCAGGAAGAACAGTGGGCCCTAGGCACTGTGCGACAGCTAGCACGCCATCAACTCTAGTACAAATGTCACCAGAGTGCGGTGCTCAGCTTCTCCTACACAGAAATGTCTTTGCCGCTCACAGGTGTCACGGTGTTTCTCAGCAGTGCCACTAGTTAGTGCTGGTGACAAAACATAACATAATGCAAGTTGCTGTTGTGTTTTGTTTGCATTTAGGTGAATTAATGGACAGAGGTAAGAACTGGTTAGGTTATAAGGCAATTCAAATCCACATTCCACATACTAAACTATTACCTCATTGTAACCGGGCAGCTTGCTGTTGCTCATAGGCCAGCAGGCCTCGGAGGCCTTGCTGAACTGCTCTCTACCTGCTTTGCTTCACATGTTTCTGTACTTGCCTGCTCAAATTCTCATGGCTGTAGGGTGACTCTCCCTTCCTGGGCTAGCCCTTTCTCCTACCAGATCGCTTTCCATTAATTCTCCAACTCCAGTATCTCTTCCACCAGGAAACCTGCCAAAGGTAAATAATCATCCTCTTTCACACTACTTCTCTTACATCAGAATATTTAGCTTTATACCTCACTCTGTACTGAACTTGTTTCTAGGCTATTAGCTATTGAAATATAGGAGCCGTGTTGGATTCACCCTCAATCAGCCATGAAGGAGCACAGAGCTGGTGTTTAAATGGATGTTTGATAAATGTTTCTAAAACTTATCATGAAGTTGAGAGGTTCAACAACCAGATTGTTTTCACTTTTACATTACTTTGTAAAGCTTGGAATTCCACCTAAATTCTAAATATATTCCAAATCACTAAAGACAGAAGTATCTTTTCAGGCCTGTGAGATAGTTTAGCAGGTAGTTACTTGCTGCCCAAGCTTTATGGCCTGAATTTGATCCCCAGGACCTACATGGTGGAGAGAGAGAATGGGCTTCTGTAAGTTGTCCTCTGACCTTCACGCATGCCTTGTGTGTGCATGTGTACATACAAACACACAGAGTAAATGTAATTGTAAGAATGAAATCTAGCAGCCGTTTTTCTTTATTATTAAAGTTCTGATGATCAAACTCAGGACAAACACTCTGCCTCTGAAATCCACCCTCAGCCTCAGGCAGTAGCCTTTCTAAATTCAAATTATTTTGGCTTGGTACCCCTAGCCCTCCAAAATGTGAGACTTACTTCATAGAAACCCATGGAACTGATAAGCCACAATGCATGCTGTAATGAAGAGATTTAAAAGTATGACCCTCACACTGCTCTGCTCCCTCTGGCCACTTGCTTAAGTTCGCACAGTAAACAATATTCATTCTATTATTCAATAGCAAAGCAAGTCTGTATAAGGATATTCACATGAGTATAAACTAAAAGAATCATTACAATTATTGTTCCCATAGTATAAGTTTCTTATGCCATGTTCACAACTGTGTAGTAACAGCAAAGACTAAAGTCTTCCTTCTAAATACCAAAAGGTCTGTTTATGCGTAAAAAAGACAGCCCTCCGTCTCTCTGTCTTTCTGTCTCTCACACATGCACACACACATTCAGACTCTAAAATTTCAAAGTCTCAAACAGAGTGCATTAATAAAAGTATGAAATGCTTTTTCTTGTGTAAATCACAACAAAGCTCTGAGTAATAAAGGAAGAACTAAGACACATCCTTGTCTGCTGCTCTCAAGTGAAACCTGTCATGTTGACTCCCAACTCAAATGTGTGCTTTTAAGCAAAGCTAAAAGCTTGTATCCTGCCTCATTGACAACAGCCTCAAACTGTTCCCTGTCATCGAAGAAAACAAATCTTTTGCTCAATTCTGCCTGGGGGAGGCAGAGGGACTGAGGTGGTCCTGTGTGGCTGAATTAGATGAAAGACTTCCCTTCCGCCATGGAGACACAGAGTCTAATCAAGCGAAATGAGTTTGGAGATCGCAGCTCATTTCCTGGGGGAGATCAGTTCACATTACAAAATCACGACATCTCATTCATCACAGCCGACGTGGTCTTTGCTCAGGAGAGGACCCCAACTGGGACTAAACCACCTGTCTTCTCTCAAAAAGGGGCACTTTACCCAAAGTAGAGTAGAAGGCCTTGAGTGAGAGGACTTGCCAACCGCCAGGTTCCACCCCTGCAGGACCTGTGCAGTGGGGAAGGGAGTTTAGGTTGAAACGGAGGAAAGGCGGGTTTAAGGAGCATGGGGTTGTAACTTCAGTGTGGCCTTATCCAAATAGTCGTTAGGGCAACATCAATGTGACGGTAGCGGAGCCATCTCTCCTCATTTTGTTAGGAGTGAGGACTAGCGTGACTAGCCTTCCCACAAAATGGGGGAAGAAGTATGCTTTCTAGACCAACAAATAATCATTCACTCTTTTATTTCTTTCAGGGCATCGTTGTGACACCATTGCTACTGCTGCTTTTCGTGAGTATTTTGGTATTGCCTTTCATGTCTTTTATTGATGTATTTTATTAAATACCATCTACTGGACTACAGATGTGACTCGGTGGTAGATGGCTTTCCTAGCATGCTCAAGGCCTGCATTTGCATCCTAGCACACTGAGGGAAAAAAAGACTCCCCCTCCCAAGCCTTCTTCAAACCTTCAGTCCTTAGAATAACTCCAAATCTGGATTCTTCGGTACAACTTGGTGACACATTGTAAGCCCCTCCCTCCCAGCGGAGCCCAGAGAATTATCCCTGAGACCCCGAAAATCCCACAGCTTTGCAGTCCAGGGACAGCAGCTGGTCCTAGCGATTAGGCCTCCAGCTCCTGGATAAATCATTAATTATCATAAACCAGTGACCTATGGCATGGATCACACATGTACTACTCATCATTTTCTTTCTCAGTAAAGCTAAGTGATTAATAGTGACCTGGTGTTGGATCGTTTTTGAGAAAACGAACCTTGAGCTAGGAGATCTAAGGCAGCTGAGATCCCAAAGCTGGTGCCTACTGCAACTCATTCCCTAATCCTGGGAATACTACCACAACAGGTCCCATTTGTAAAATGGAAAGCAGAAACTCCTAATGCAGTCCAGCTCTCAAGGACAACAAAATGTGCTGTAAGGGGGAAATGTCAAAACTACAAGTAGATCCAGGCCACTAGCTAACTCAACAAAAGTTGTTCTGAAAACAAGCAATGCTAATTAACTGTCTTATTTCCTTTGGCACTAAGCATATGAGAAATTAGATGAAAGATTATAATAGAAATTAATGTTATCTCATGCTGAGCAAAGCATATGTAATCATAAATGATACCTAAAATATTTTATGAACTGTGCAGTTTTTCAACACACACATCTTCCAAATATAAATCACTCTACTTCTCATGGAAATGTAGTGGGGATGCGTGTCTAGGAATGAAATGAAGCTGTTTGACTAGCACTATTTGTCAGTGAATTAAAACTATGGGGAAAATTTATTTAATTATAGTATAATTACCCAAGTTGGAATTCAATTAGAGTAATCGAGTGGGCTTCTTCATTCCTTACCAGCTGTGTCTGGAGGAGGAAAGGCTAGATATACTATCAAACAGTTGGATTCTGCATCTTTCATGAAAGCCATTAACTTCAAGTAATAAGCCACAGCCTCACCTTGCCTTCTAAAATGCCGGCTCCACTCTTCCAAGGTTGGAAGAGTCGTCAGATCACTTCCCTCAGCAGAATGAACCTCATGTGTTTGAGCTCCTGCAATTCAGAATAGGCAGTGGGTCAAGTTATTTGCATTCCTTCTGAAGAAATGACTTGCTGCCTGCCTACCTGCACATTAGATGTGAGGAACTGGAATTATCCATCAGTATTTTTTGACCAAGATTTGGCATCCCAGTAGAAACTTAGCAGGAGTTCTCTGCAGGTACAAAATGCAGGCTAGTCTGAGAGTCACAGGGCAGGTATAGTGCCCAGCACTGAGCGCATGCACAGTAATGAGCTGCATATCCTAGGTCTTATGCATTACCAAATATGGGAGCCTAATTCCTGTGACTTAGTCAAGAAGAGCTGGGGGAGTAGGAGATGTGGATCAATGGTAAAGTACTTGCCAGGCAAGCGCAAGTACCTAAGTCTGAGCTCTGGAACCCATGTAAAAAGTAGAATGTAAAGATTCATGCTTGTAATCCCAGTGCCAGGAAGGCACATCCCAAGCCTTGCTGGCTGACCAACCTGGCCAAACCAGGGAGCTTTGGGACAACAAAAAGATCCTGTCTCAAAACAGGAAAGGTAGAGCACAACTAGGAAAGACGCTGAGGTTGACCTCTGGCCTCCACAGTGTACATTCACACCGGCACACAGAGTATGCAGATGGAGTTTCAGCCACAACTAGGTGGGTGAGCCCTGGAGTGAGTGGTACCCTATTTTGATTAAAACCCCCTCACCCTCCGTTCCATCTGCATGTCATAACAAGACATTTCTCACCGATGAGTGTCTTAGCATCATGTTATTACAAGCTTTCCTCCACACAGAACTGTGAGCTTGTGAACTTTATGGTCTGACATTTTAAAGTGGAGAGACTCGAAAGCACTCCGAGCCCCTCAGCCAGAAGCCCCGTGCTTCCCTTCGGAGCAGTGCACTCCCCCGTTGGTTCAAAGGCATCAGCCTGCCACATCATAGCTGCTTCTGTGTTGCTTGGCTTTTAGATCATGTCCATGGTGTACGTTCCTTTTGCCCGTTTGGGCTGTCATTCATTTTGTAATGAGAATTTATAAAACACTTGGGTTCCAAGTCCTGTTTACTGAGTGGGACACATAATTGAGAGACTTAAACTACAAACACATTCCAGAAAAGCTATTCTTTTTCTCCACCTCTATTAGGGGCTCTCAGGAAGATTTGTTGAAGTCCTAGCCTCCAACACACCCAAAGGTGGCCTTATTTGAAATCAGCCATTGCAAATGTAATTAGTTCAGATAAGGTCATACTGGAAGAGGGTGAGGCCCTTAATCCAGAGTGATTTGTGTCCTCATAAAACAAAGAGACAAATATACACATGGTGAACCCCAGTGACAATGGAGGCGGAGATCAGGGTGCAGCATCGACCAGCCGAAGGAGCACCAGGGGCTGCTAGCAGTCTCTGGGATCTAGAAGACACGACAGAGGATGTTCCTAGACACATTTCTGAGGAAACATGGCTGCGCCTGATTTTAGACCCACGGCCTCCAGAGCTGTGAGGCAGTGTTTCTCTTGGTTTAAGCTACCTAGCCTGTGGTCTGTTAAAGAGCCCAACGAATTAATTTGAGCCCTGGAAATTACTTTAGCATATTTTAAAGATGGAAGTTGCTTGGTATTCCCACACAGTTGCTAAGGAATATAGTTTTTCTAGTGAAATCTCAGTTCCCTGTATTACTGACCTCTCAGAATATCCCCTTCACTGTCCTGCTCCAGTTGAAGCCTGTCCTCTGGTTCACTTCAGCGGCCAACTCTTCCAGCCATGGAGCCTTGCAGTGGAGGAAAGTGCTGTTCTTACACCCATCACCTGTTTGAGTCACTTCCCCTGCCTTCTGCACAGTCGTCTACTTCCTTCAGAGGCTAGCGTGTATCCACACTGTCCGCTGTCTCTCCTGTTATAACTGTGGAAGCCACGTCCTTCTCTCTGTCCATCCTTCTCTCTGTCCGTTCTTCTCTCTGTCTGTCCTCTCTGTCCGCTCTTCTCTCTGTCCGTCCTTCTCTCTGTCTGTCCTTCTCTCTGTCCGCTCTCCCTCCTGTTATAACTGTGGAACCCACGTCCTTCTCTCAGGACCAACTCCGTCCGCATCTTTGCATTGCTTTCTTCTCAGTGCTGCGTTGGGATTCCTCACTGCTGTTTTCACTGTTCATATTCCTGACCTTTTAATAACCCCCAGCCCAACAAGTTTACCTTCCCTGCATCCCAGCCAGCTACCCAATAGGTAGACCCTTCATAATCAGGTTTTCCAACATTCTGTCTGGCCAGTACCCCCTTCATGCATGGTATATGCCCAAGTCCAGGATTCTTCAGACTCACTGAAATGGCTAGTTTCCTGACCTGGTCATTTCTGCAGGGCCTCTGGCTGTGCTCACCCTGCATTCATCCCTACACTCTCACATCTCACCTCCCCTTGGCCCCACGCTCCCTGGTTGTAATTCCTTTACTACAGACCACGTCAGCAGTCTTGTTCACCCCCTTACTGCTCCATATTTGCCACAAATCACCAGTCCTGCTGGCAGCCAGCTCAGCACCGTTTGCCCATGGACCCGAGCATGCCAGAGCCATCTTCATTGTGATAACGGCTCCTCCATGAGTTCGCGACAGTGATTGTCAGCGAGTCTGACAGTTCTGATCTTCCCTGCCACACTCCCGCTTTGATTCTGGAGAATCATCTCACATTTTCTTCTTAGCGTCTCATATCTCTAGTGTCTCTCTTCACATCAGCTAATGCAGAAAGGGAATTAGATGAGATGAGAAACAGAAATTTTATCAGACACCCCCACCTGCACCTGTCACCATCGTCCTTGTATTCTGCTGGGTTTGTGGACGGACTGCCTTTGTTCCCGCCTCAGTTTGTGTCACAGTTTATGTACATTTCCTCTTGTTCTATATTATCAAATTCTCTCTTATAATTATTTCCGGTGATGTGTTCTATAATATAGATCTTAAAAATTAAACTCCACCTTGTCCCACTTGCTCTCCTGCTTGTATTTACAGAATGAAATGTTACTTAAACCTGCTCATTGCCCTTTCAGTAATGCGAATTGAATCCTTACGTGCCAGGAACAGTCTTCTGCCATGCATAGAGCAGAAACAGAGTGGAGGTGTCACTACTGCCATGGTGGTTATGTCGCAGGAGAAAGAAACAACCAAGTAAAAATGCAGTCTCTGTGATGTGAGTGAGTGAGTGCCTCAGAAGAGAAAACAAGGGACTGAAATGGCCATAGGGAATGGGAGGAGCTTGCTGTTTTCATTAGTCTGGAAGTGCAGACTCACTGAGAAAAATAGTGTTTGAGCAAAAGATAAAGAATCGAGTGTTTTGATGCCACCATGGAAGACTTTGGACTTGGAGGTTTCATTTGAGAGAAATAGGAAATAACTGAATGCATTTTGATAAAGGGAATGGTATGTTCCGATGCTTTCTTTTTCTTTCCTTTCTTTCTAGACAGGGTCTCACTATGTAGGCTAGGCTAACCTTGAACTCTTGATCCTCCTGCCTCAGAATGTTAGGATTATACATGGGTACCACCACCATTGGCCTGATGGTTCTGGACACTAGGTTGAGAGTATCTAGTCTATAAGAGGATGATGGTTGGAACAGGATGACTGCTGTAGAGGCATGACAGATTATTAGTTTATCCCAAAGTAGTCGACAGTCTGGTGGGACGTAGTTGAAATACAGAACTTGATCAAGTAGAATTGAAAGGGGCAAAAAGGTCAGGGGTAACTCCAAGCCCGAGCCTCTGCAGTATTGGAGTTAGTTTATAATATAAGGATTATAATTGTGTGGGAATGAGCATGTTTAAGGAACTCACAAAGAGTTTGTATTGCACGTTTAGATTGAGCTGCCTTCAAAACATCCAAGCAAAGATATAGATAAACAATTGATTGTATGAATCTGTAATTCAGGGTCCAATCACCATACACTATATTCATATTGCTCCTGTCCAAATCATAAATATTCACTGGGAAGAGCTCAGCATCAAGGGCAATTTCATGTTTAACTGGGGAAAAAAAGGTAAGAATGGAGGCAAAAAATATCACCCAGCTATATCAAGTTGTAGAATATTGTACTATTAAGAGATCCACAAGGAAGGCCAAGGGATACCCGTTTTGCCTTAGAGGAACACCACGAGATTTTGATGTCCCAGAGTGTAGCTGAGAATGTGTTTCAAAATATGTATGGAGTGGGGTGTGGGTAACAATTCAGTTAAGATGATCTGGCCACTGGTTTAACAAGATGGTTGTCATTGGTGGCCTTAACAAAAGTTGTCTGCATAGAATTATACAGTCAAAGCTTGGTGAAAAGGTACTTGGGAACGAATAAAAGAAGAAACATTAAGATCAAGAATAATTGATAGCATTGAGGTTAATTTTTTAATAAAGGATACAAAAACATCAACAAAGTTAATAAAGGATTGAGAGGTTTTTTTTAGGTTGAAAAAATTAGTTACATATTTGTATTAACAAGGCCAATCTAGTTGTAGAGGGGAAATTTGCTACATAACTAAGACAAGGGAGAATTGTTGGACCTGCTCTTTGACTAGGAGAAAGAGAGCTCTTGTGCACAGAGGGTGAGTGCAGCCTCCTGGTCAGAGAATCCATACTGAGTCATGGCATGTGAGCAAAGATGCCAGAGAGTTAGTTGATAGACTCGAGAGCAGAAGTCTTTTCTGGCTGGTTTGTTTCCTCTGGGAAGTAGGAAATAAGGCTAGTGGTGGAGAGTAAGAAAAGCAAGGAGGCATTGGAGTGTTGACAGGAGAGGAGGTGTGAAGTCGTTCTGTGAAGAATGCACAGTGCCTTGATGTGCAGGCGCAGCCGGCGCAGGCACTGGGCCGTCCTTGCCCTCTCACATCTGCTGCTGACTCTGCCTAGCTACTTCCTCCTCCTTTAACGTCATCAGGTCTCAAGCCAAAAGGCGTTCTGAGAGAGATTTATAACTATTGTATATAGAGTACCATATTCATCTTTCTCTTGTACTATCATTCTTAATTGTTCTGAATTAGGATTCTGGAGACATCTCCATCTTTCTCCATTCCTCTGCTATTTAGAGAATATTAGTGTAAGTGTGCAGATGTACGCACACATACATATGAGGAAAGTATTGTCAGAGCTGACTCATAGTTGTGGACATCTAGATGTTCTGCCATCTCCCATATGCTGTCTGAAGAAGTAGGGAAGCCGGCAGTGTGCTTCAGTCCGAGTCCAAAGCCTCCAGACCGTGAGAGCCAGTGGTGTCACTCTCAACCCTGCCGCAGAGCACAAGTCCTGAGGACTAAAGGGTTGTGGGTCCTGGGATTCTTAGAGACTAGAGGCCCAAGATTGAGAACCCTTGTTTGCAGGAACAGAAAACGGGCATCCCGGCTCACGGGAGCAGCGGTGCACCTCTGCCTTGTTGCTTTGTGTAGCACCTCAGTGGACTGGGTTATCTGCACCCATGAAGACAGACCTTCACAGTTTACCCTGTCGAGGGTGAATTTGTTCCAGAAACATCGAGATCCTTCTCCTGAGTAATGTTTAACCCGTTATTTGGGCAGTCACTAGCCCAGTCAAGTTTATTATAAACTTAACCATAACATGTTATCCTTAGCATTTATTACTATATAGCATCTTAGTCATTTGTTAATTTGTTTTGTTTCATTCTTTTTCTCTTAAAATGTAAAGCCTCATGAGAATACGACCTTAATCTGGTTTTGGTTACTGTTATAGTGGAAGCCACTCCAAAGTTTTTGTTGTTGTTATTGTTTTTCCAATTCATAATTGCATGAAAGAATAGATCTGCTTGCTCAGAGTGACGGAGATATTTTCAGTGAGGGTAACTTGTTTCCTGATATACATCAAGATACATCCTGCTGATACAGGAATCTGAGGGTGTCCTTGAGAGTGACAGTGCCTTTCTTGGGTTCTTGGTGAGCTTGCCTTTGGGGAGGGGGGTAACTGTCCCAGGAAGCAGCTGCCAAAGCCCCTGAGAGCTAGTGGCTCTAGGGTTCTCTGGTGAATTCCAAGAATGAAATGCGTGGAACCACACAGGGTAAGTGCTTAACAGGAGGAGAGCAAGCACAGAACTCTTCTACAGCAGGAGGGGTCCCAGGATGTGGGTACCACCACGCTGTCAGGCTGGGGGCTTTTTAAAGAACTTACAGCAGAAACTGGGGTGTGTTGTGGGGAGGGGGCATTGAGCCTGTCAGCCCCACTGGCCACACTAGGGGCTCGAATGCCTTGGTCTCTTTTGTAGTAACTTTCCTCATGAAACATTGTTGTAAGTGGTGAATGTCTAATAGATTTTAACTTCTACCCAGCCAGGAGTTTGCATATCCATTCCTTTATCTCCAGCGTCTGGTATTTTATAAATTCTTCTTGAAAGGAGAACAGGAGTGCTGAGTGGTGGGTAATTTGAATGGCTCAGGTGATAAATGAATGATTAGGAGGTCAGTGTCATAACCTGACCCAAACAACCCTACCTTTCATTTACTGGGAAAATAAATTACACTTTTTTCAATATTAAATAAACTAACCATTATTTTACTCAATGTTTGGGAACCTAACTGTACACTGTGAATATTAGAAAGATCAATCAGACATTGATCTTTGACTCATAGAGCTTTGGTTCCAAAGGAAAAAAAATGGGATGCATGCACAGATAATTAGAAGTCAGGGTAGAACTCTTAAGTATCACAAATATTAATAATATAATATTCTAAGAATTGCCTAAACAGGAAGCATTTCATAGCACAGAGGTAATTTTTTACATGAATTTTATGTCAAAAGAAAATTTTTATTTGAAGAGCATGAGAAGTATGCGGAAACTTCTGATGTTTCTCAGGGAATTGCCTTCTCACTTCAGGTCTTTTCAAGCACACAGTCTGGCTGTTTATGTCCAGTGTCACTTATGATGTACCCGTCTTCCCTTTCTTTGTGGTGACTGTCACTAACCTTGTTAAGTAACCATTGTGGTGTTCACCATTCAGTAGCGTATAACAGACAAGATTGACGGAAACAACTTGATGCATGTTGGCTATGGAGTGGGTGCACTCCATCAGGAAGTGGGGCACTTCTGCCCCAGTTATTATATTAGCCCATTTCATATGGCCTGGCTTCTCAGCAATCTGGCCCTGCATCAAGTAGATGGATATTTATAAGTCCCAGTGGCAATGGAACACGTACATACTCAGACATATATATACACACTGCATGCATGCAAGCCTGTTTCCACCTACGTGTGTTTTATTGATCTGACTGTTTCTACTGTTGGAGTCCCTTTCAAGAGTTCTTAAACCCAGTATAGGTGTGCTCTCTCACAGCACTGTATAGGAATCCGTGTTTTTCCAAGTGTTTTGATTACTTTCCTCTTACTACAGTAAGATTATTGACAGAAGCCATGTCTGGAAGGGAAGGCTTATTTTGGTTCACAGGTCAAGGATGCACTCTGTTATGTTCTGGAGCTTGAAGAGGCAGATGTCGCAGTCAGGAAGCAGAGGGAGATGAATGCCTGCACTTAGCTGTTTTCTCCTATTTATGCACTATGCGGCCTGTCTTCCAACCTCCATTAACCTAGTCTAGATGATCCCTCACAGACTTGTGTAGGGTTGTCTCTTCAGTGGTTCTAGATCACGAACAATCCTGACAATCCTGTCCATTCTACACCGAGGTAGTGGGGAGGACAGAGTGAGGTTTCCTGAGTAGTTCTAGATCCTATCAGGCTGACAGTCCTGTCCATTCTACACCGAGGTCGTGGGGAGGACAGAGTGAGGTTTCCTGAGTAGCTGTTACTGCAAGCTCTGTTTGCACATGGCAGACAGAGCCGCTTTTAGATGAGAAAACAGGTCCCAGTTGTTTCCTAATTTAACCAGGCTGCACAGCTGGTAAAGAAGACAGGGCAGGGCGGTCCACCCTTGGTTCAAGGCTCTTCCTGGTTATATTTAGGAAGCCTGACTCTTTAGAGACAGTTCTAAGGCCTATTTCAGCACTCAGTTACTATTTCCTGAACAGTTATAGTCTATACAAGACACAGAAAACATAATTACTGACTTGAAGGAGCTGAACATTTGGGTAAACAGAAGTCAAGAATGTGGAAAAAAATAGAGAAAACATTAATTACCAGTCTCTGTGCTTCCAACTGTTATTTAATAGGAGTTCATTGAAAGGAGGGGCCTAGTTGCAGCTCTCGTTCCTTTCCTGCTAATTGACTGCCTGGAATAGAAATTTCAGCTCTCCGTCCTGTCACTGTCCACAGAAATAGTTTATACTGCTTGTCTTGGGGCTTTCACTGCTGGGATGAAACTCAGTGACCAAAAGCAGCTTGGGGAGGAAAGGGTTATTCCACTTATCCTTCTGGGTAGCAGTCCATCACCAAAGGAAGTCCAGGGCAGGAACCTGGAAGCAGGAGCTGATGCAGAGGCCATGGAGGGGTGCTGCTTACTGCCTTGATGCCCATGGCTTGTTCAGCCTGCTTTCTTATAGAACCCAGGGCCACCAGCCAAGGGATAACACCGCCCACAGTGGGCTGGGCCCTCCCTCCCCCACCAATCACTAATTAAGAAAATACCCTACAGGGTCACTTACATCATGATCTTATGGAGGCATTTTCTCAGTTGAAGTTCCCCCCTCTTGGATGACTATACCTTGTGTCAAGTTGACATAAAACTAGCCAGCACCCTGCTGTTGATGTCATGTGTGATAATCATTATTTGCATATTATGTTCCCAACTAATGATTACATAATGGATTGTCAAATGAGTGGGATGTACAGAGTGTTCATAGTTGGAGAGCACATAAAGAGGAACCAGCTGTTTGATTATTCCCCTTGAGTCGCACTGAGATGTTTCTGCTCAGAAATGCCGTAAGATGAATCTTCTCTCAAAACTGAGATAGCTTGTGTGTTAGTCACACAAAAGTTGTTCTCAGAGACTTTTCTGTGGAACCTATTGTAAATGCTATGTCGCCCACTCCCCACCTCCGACACACACATGCCTTCCTACGTCACAATAAGGGAGGCAGGGTAGCCACATCATCTGGGAAGTAGTTTCAAAAACTCTAGTAATGACACTGATAACACCCGCTCTGAAGGGCCACTAGCCCATGCCAGCTCCACTGCTGGCCTCCAGCTTCCCTGGCCTAGCTGGAGTGAACTCACTTGGTCAAGGCTTTCCCATGTTCTGCTCCAGCCCCAGCCCGTGGGGTGCTCCCCAAGCAGGGAGCACCAGAGTAGAAAGACACTGCCTGCTTACCCCCCCCCCCCCCCCGTCTCTACTTCCAGTGTATCTTACTTGAAGTCTGCATGTTTCCAGTAACTAGAACTTATGTAACTAGTTTCCATCAGGAATGGGGTGCAGCTCAGTGGTACAGCGTTCATCATTCTCCCCTGAAACCAATCCTCAGAACTACCCCAAACACATTTCCATTAAAGTAACCGGAAGTGACCTTTTCATCTTACACTGAATTAGCATACAACATAGGTAAACACAAAGGAGGTTACGCTGAATGTAGACAGTCAAGTGCTGCATGATCTCACATGAGAACATCTAAAACCATCAGACTCACAGAACCAGACTAGAGTGATGAAGGCCAGTGCAGCTTACAGTTTTAGGAAGACTGTTGGAACCTAGTGATAGCATGGTGACTCTAGTGACTGACTGCCTGATCAAAATTTGTTAAAAGAGTAGCTCTTGGATATTTTTACCACATACACAAAGGGAAACGATTGCAGGTGATGTTTATGTTAAATAGCCTGATTATGACGCTCATCACACACTATATACAGTCATTACTTGGTGTGCCTTGCATATATAATTTTGTCAATTATGCCTCAGCAAAGATGAAAAAAGATAAATCAACGTAAAAATGAAACCATACTTTACATACTATTCTATCTATAAAAAATATTTTAAAACTATTTTATTTCTCAGAGAAGAAAAATGCTATGCACTTAGCTGTAAAATAAAAGATCATTTCCTCTACTCAATATATTCTTTATGCAGTAACCCGATTTTAGTTTGATGTAAACAACTGAATAAAAATGACTGTCTAACAACCATATTCCTCACCTTGATTAAAAAAAAAAAATCCCAGTCATTTTGACATTGAACGTGTCACCTGGCATACACTAAACTCAGGCTCAGGACGTCATCAGTGAAGTTTGCGTGCACCCCTGTGAGGAAGAGCAACAGAAGGAGGAAAAGACCATGGAGACGCTGAACTGTTGTCTATAGGAAGAGTAGGAGTTGAGAAGGAAGACATCACTGTAATGCTGGTCTTCACAACAGGCAGGAGTCGGGTATTTATGCGTGTATTTACAAGAAAGTCAAGTTCAGTAGTAAGCAAGGCCTCCCTTCCTCTTCCTCCAGGGCTGGGCCCTGTGATATGAGCTAGAAACAGGGCAGGGTGTGTGTGTGTGTAAATCTTTCACTATATCTCAAACCACTTCTTGCTGATTTTCCATAAGAAGAGATTTGGCTGGCATTTGCCATCCTACAGTATAAACTGTACATAGCTCTTTCTATTGTTCCTAATGGAAGCAAAGACCAATCATCAGGAGTAAATTATTGAATACAATAATGTTTTAATAGCAGAAAAGAGACACAAATAGCAATGCCTGCAGCTAAGGAGAAAAAAGGCCGATCACTCTCCAGAACAGGTGACGACCCCATGCATTAATGACAGTTTACAGCTGAACCCACTTTCAGGAGTGATAAGGCTCCCATTTCCTAATGTTGGTTGGTAAAAGAGTCTGCACATAGTCAGCATCTCTCCTTCAGAGCTGTCATGTGTTTCTCTTCCTGAGCCTGGCTACTTTGGACCAGTAATATTTTACTCTCCAAGCAAAATCATTATTAAATTGAATGTACTAGTCAACTGTGCTTCCACTGAACCTTGCTCTGCCAGGTTGGGGAATTAAATGCTAAAGCCCCAAGGCATCCATTGTGTGTACTGAATTAGCTTCCCTCTGATTAATCCAAGCTGGTACTAGTTATGTATCATTCTTGGGAGTGTTGAGAAGAGCCACTCAAACGATTCTCTGTGTCCTGTGGCTCAGTCATCCACCCCCTCTACTCCCACCCCACCAGCAAGAAAATGAGGGCACAGCTCTGGCTTCCACTCCTGTTGCCTCGCCTACCCTCTGAACCTTCTGGAATCACTGTGCAGGAGAGTGGAAGGCTTTGGAGCTATACCTCTGGGTTCAGATCCTGCTTTTGTCACTTTGTAGTGACAGTGACCATGTCCAATTTGTCCAATTAGCCACTGAAGTGAGATTAATAGTTAGACCCATTTCACAGGGTTCTGTGAGAGTCAAACTGTGTGACACATAATAAGCATTTAGACCAGCCACATAGAAGTCCACCATCAATGCCGCTGTTGTACTCATAGGAGATGGCTGGGCGGAGGGAGGCCAGACGGATCCTTTCTTGGGTCTGTGAGTTACCTACGACTTTGGAGCTTACTTCAGAAATGTTAGGAGATCGCAAAGAAACAACTTCAGGCCTCCTCTCTCCTCGTGCACTGTAAGCATTCAAAAACTGACACAGATCTTGAACACCTGGTGCAGATTCTCCAGGTGTGAACCCAGTAGCACACGCACCTGGAACCTTACGAGGCGCTCTGGTCCTTCCAGAGGTGTCTGTGTCGCTCAGCTGTCTGGCCAAGCAGTCTGGCCCAACTGGCCCTCCTGTTGTTTCGGAGTGTTTCCCCATTGTAAACCATTAGCAAGACAGTGTTCCAACCTTCCAGTGTGTACACTTTCCCTGGAAAGACAGATCTGGAAATGAGCAGTTTGGGGTTCATGTTACAGGGTGATGGCCAGGTCTGCTCACAAACGTCTTTCTTCTCTTTGATTTTTTATTCTTTTGAGAGTTTTATACATGAGTACTGTGCTTACATCATTTCCACTCCTCTCTCTCCATTCCAACTCTCTCCGTGATCCCCTGACTCCCTCCTAAATTCATGACCTGGTTTTTAAACACACGCACACACGCACACACGCACACACGCACGCCTTTCTTTGTTCCCTACAGGAGTGATTGAACATAAAGGACTTAAATTCTCATATATTGAGATTTTATGTATCATCTCTTCTCAGTATAGACTATGAAAGCTACAAAGCTAAGTTCCTTGTAATTTTTCTGCTTTAAGGTACAGTATTTCTTCAAGAAATTAAATGGTAACTGAGTTGTTTGTTTAATGTGCTTGTGTCCTAAAATTTGGCAGTAAGAGATAGGTTGTCTCTGGGAAGCCCAGGCTACATGCTTGATAGGAGTTAGTCCTCAACTTGCAAGCTTGTTCTGCTAATAACTGGGACTTCTGCTAAACACATGGCGGAGGAAGCTGGCCATGATTCCCAGGGTCCTTTTGTCCACATCAGGATCCTCGTAGGAATGTGAGGAAGCAGTTTTTCCCACAGTGGAGATCGGACCTGCACACGGAATAGTTGGAACCTCTCCTTTTCTTTCCATGTTGTAATGTACTGTCCTGTGCCAGGTGCTCCATGTCCTTTCCTCTGATGCCAATGGCATCGGAGACCTCCCCAGGGACACCTTTGAATCTTTGCACTGACTGCACAGTAGATCGTGTGGCCAAGTCGAAAGAAAGGAAGGACTTAATGTCACATCAGACTCCAGCACTGAGGTTGCCTTCCTTTCTGAGCCAACATCCCTGCCTCCCTTCTGCCTTTAGGAACCCAGTTAATTACATCCCTGGATAGCTCAGCCTCCTCGATCATCTGGACAGGAACTCGGAGGAGGGTCATTCTAACCTGTGTTTCCAATCAAGTGGTTCAAAGGTCTCAGGTGTTCTAGAGGACAAATGGACTCTGGAGACCCTAGATGGCTTCCTCGTCAATGCATTGCTGTTTTCTACTGCCTTCTATTAATGTGGGGTTTCTAAATATTAAGTATACAACAGCCTAGTGAATGGAAAAATTAAAATACATGGTATTTTAAAAATATTATTGAAATGAGTTACCTTTATTTCTGTGAGGTTACAGAGGGAATATGGCAACTAAACCAGCTAGGAAAACACTCAACTATTGATCTACATATCCCTAACACTTACCCATTTTTAAATATGAATAAAGTTAGGTAGAAAGAGGAGCCAGGAATGTGTGAGCTGAGCCCTGAGATTCCGGGCAGGGATTGTCTTCACCCAGCAGTTATAACTGAATTCTGCTGCTTCTCCAGACACTCCAAAGCTTGTGAACACAGCATCAGACTGGACATCCAGAACTTGGAGACTTTAATATTTGAAGTTTATCCAGTACCTCAATCTGTTTTTTTCCTGCTTTCAGCCATTGCATCAGGAAGAAATCTAGAGTTAATTATTGGTGAGGCAAGTATATTTGTTGAGCACTCTGTGCTCAAGGACATGCTTGATATAAAATAGAGTATAATCATTATCCTGACTATTCTGATTTTATATAGAAAGTAGTCCCTCCAGTTCAGTGTTGATGGATCAGAGATGCTGTGCACACATCTTCCTCAGCCTCGCTTTGACTCTCTACATTTTCTTTACTTTATGTTGGTTGTACAGGAAAGGGGCTAGAAGCCACAGTTTGGGGAATGGTTAAATCGATGGCCAGTGGTCAGTGCAGAAGCTGGTGTTCAATGAGCAAAGGTCCCCTGATTGGCGGGGGTGGGGGTGGGGAGGGGTGGGGGTGGGGGGACACGGATGGACACAGTCTTGGCATCTTGAATGTATAAAGATTGCAGTTAAGGGTGGTAACAAATTTTATGAAATTTATCAGAATGAAGAAAAGACTTTTTAGTTTTTTTTTCATTATTGAAAATAGATTTTAGTGGAATTGATTTGAGTTTCTCCATTTAGATTGATGTTGGCTGTGGGCTTGCTGTAAATTGCCTTTAGTATGTTGAGGTATGTCTCTTGTATCCCTAGTTTCTTCAGGATTTTTATCATGAAGGATGTTGGATTTTGTCAAAGGTTTTTTCTGCACTTGTTTATATGGTGGATTACATTTATATAAATGGACATTTCCTGTCCCAAATGCCTGGTCCCAAATACTCGGCAGCTGCTTCTCAAATAATTGACTCAGAGGCTTAATATAAATTTTAAATGCTTGGCCGATAGCTCAGGCTTGTTACTAGCTAACTCTTAGACTTAAATTAACCCATATTTCTACTTATGCTTTGCCATGTGGTGGTACCTTTATTAGCATGGCACATTTTTCTCCGTTCCTTCTGTGTCCGGCTGGCAAGTCCTGACTCCACCCTACTCCTTCTCATCATCCTTAGTTTAGTCACCCTGTGTAGCTCCTGCCTGGCTATTATTAAACCAATTTGAGTGACAAATCTTTACAGTGTTCAAGAAGATTATTCCATCGTACATTTATCAGTTTACATATGTTGCACCATCCCTGCATCTCTGGGATGAAGCCTACCTGATCATGGCAGATGATTTTGATGTGTTGTATTCAATTTGCAAGTATTTAACTGAGAATTTTTGCATCTGTGTTCATAAGGGAAACTAGTCTGTAATTCTTTTTTCTTTGTTGGGTCTTTGTGTAGTTTGGGTATCAGTGTAACTCTAGCCTAGTAAAAACAGTTGGGCAATGTTCCTTGTGTTTCTATTTTGTGAAATAATTTGAGGAGTATTGCTGTTAATTCTTCTGGTAGAATTCTGTGCTAAAGCCATCTGGCTCTGGGCTCTTTTTGGTTGGGAGACATAATTGCTACTTCTATTTCTGTGGGGGTTATAGGTCTGTTTAATTTGCTTATCTGATCTTGATTTAACTTCTTCGGTATGTGGTATATGTCAAGAAAATTATCCATTTCTGCGAGACTTTATGGTTTGGTGGAGTACAGGTTTTTGTTTTTGTTTTTGTTTTGTTTTTTTTGAGACAGGGTTTCTCTGTGTAGCTTTGCGCCTTTCCTGGGACTCACTTGGTAGCCCAGGCTGGCCTCGAACTCACAGAGATCCGCCTGCCTCCCGAGTGCTAGGATTAAAGGCGTGCGCCACCACCGCCTGGCAAGTACAGGTTTTTAAAGTATGTCTTTATGATTCTCTGGATTTCCTTGGTGTTTGTTGTTATGTCCTCTGTTCGTCTCTAATTTTGTTGGTTTGGATATTCTCCCTCAGTCTTTTAGTTAATTTGGCTAAGAGTTTGGCAATCTTAATGATCTTCTCAAAGAACCAATTCTTTGTTTCATTGATTCTTTGTATTGTTTTATTATTGTTGTTTCTATTTTATTGATTTCAGTTTGATTATTTCTTGTCCTCTACTCTTTTGGGACATTATTTCTTCCTATTGTTCTAGCGCTTTCAGATGTCCCATTAAGTTACTAATATGAGATCTCTCCGATGTTTTTATGAAGGCACTTAGTGCTGTGAACTTGTCTCAGCACCGCTTTCATTGTGTCCCATAGGCTTGAATGTGTTGTGTATTCATTTCCATTCGATTCTGAAAAGGTTTATTTCTTCGTTTTTTCTTGACTCATTTTCAGTCAGTGGTATGTTGCTCAGTTTCCACGAATTTGTGAGCTCACTGGTGTCTGGTTGATGGCCCAGCTTGAGTCTGTAGTTTCCACGCGTTTGTGAGCTCACTGTTGTGTGGTTGATGGCCCAGCTTGAGTCTGTAGTTTCCATGCGTTTGTGAGCTCACTGGTGTCTGGTTGATGGCCCAGCTTGAGTCTGTAGTTTCCATGCGTTTGTGAGCTCACTGTTGTGTCTGTGGTTGATGGCCCAGCTTGAGTCTGTAGTTTCCATGCGTTTGTGAGCTCACTGTTGTGTGGTTGATGGCCCAGCTTGAGTCTGTAGTGACCAGAAGGAATGTAGAGGGGTATTTCAATGTTCTTGTGTCTGTTGAGACTTGCTTTGTGTCCAAGTATGTGGTCAGTGTTGGAAAGCGCCATGAGCTTCTTGAGAAGAAGGTGTTTCCTTTTCTGTTTGGGTGAAATGTGCTGTAATGTGTTCGGTCCATTTGGTTTAGGACTTCAGTTAACTCTAGCATTTCTCTGTTTAGTCTGGATGACCTGCCTAATGGCAGGAGGCAGGCATTGAAATCACGCACTATCAGCATGTGAGGTCACCATGTGGTCTGAGCTGTAGTAGTGTTTCTTTTGTGAACTTAGGTGCTCTTGTGTTTGCTGCACAGATGCTAAGAATTGCAGTAGCCTCTTGGTGAATTTTTCCTTTGAACATGTAGTGTCCTTCCCCTCTCTTCTGATTAGTTTTGAAGTCTGTTTTGTCAGATGTTAAAATGGCTGCACCAGCTTGTTTCTTGTTGCTTGAAATATCTTTTTCGTCTGTTAAGCTTCAAAACCAGGCCAACAGCTGAGGTGCCTATTTAACATATCAAAGCGGACCTGGCTGCCAGGTCCAGCATCCCTCAATCCCCACCTGTTACAGGGTATGGCTGGCATACACTGCTCTCTGCCCTCAACTCTCCGCCCAGGGGCTGGGCTTCCCTTCCCCCAGAGGCTCTTTCCTGTATAATCCAGACATTTTGGTTACCTGTCCCTTTCGACCTTTGGCCTCCTAGCTGCTACACCTGGTTCCCTCCTCTCCCCTCTTCCTCCCCCAACCTCACCCCCCACATGGCCCAGCTCAGTCTGGTCATGTCCACTCTGGACTCTCCCAGATGTCCCTGCCTCTGGCTATGCTCTCCCTTTTATCTATAATAAACTTTCTCCTCCACCATCCCTCGGAGCAGCCATGGCCTTTCCTTTCCATTTCTTTCTTTATATTCAGCGGGTGAAAGGACACATCGGCTTAGGACCCCCAAGACCAAGTTCTCAGCACAAAGGAGATTTATTTGCCTCAGAAGGTCAGAGGGCAGGGGTAAGGGACAAAGATAGGAGATAGAGGATGAGGGGGAAGGGGGATGTGTCCTGAGGGGTTGGGGAGCAATAATAAAGGACTGCCTCTGGATAAAGAGGAGACAGGAAAATGATGGTTTATAAAGGTAAAGGGGGAAACCCTGTGTTAGGATAAGGTGTTTAGTTTTAATTGGGCATGTTAATTAGGTGAGCCAAAGGAGGCTTTTGATGCTTCACTTCAATACTGTGACAGCTGGACCTTGGTAGTCAGCCTCAGGAGGAGGAAGTGTCCAAACAAGGGCACAGACCTTGGTGGCCAGCTTTAGGAATGTAATCTAATAGTTCTTAGCAAGGCAGAGGGAACGGGGAGAAGGGCAAGGCCTGCCAGAGCCATGTGTGCCAGGCCCAGGCTGGCTAGAGTCCCTTCAACTGGGCATGGCTATACTCCCAGAACTTGGGAGGCGGAGAGGCTGAGGCAGGAGAATCTTGAGTACAAGGCTAACCTGAGCGATAGATATAGTGAGTTCTGGCCTACATAGAAAGGTCCTGCATCAAATATACCAGACGTCAGTAACAGCACGGGATCTACATCATTTCATTCTGAGCTGCTGGTGTCATCCATCCAAGTACTTGATTGGTTTTGACATTCTGCCCTCAATCATTGCTGCCTCATTGTTGATTGATAAAATTATTTTCCAAAGGGCATTTCTAATTCTGACTCAAAAGGGTAAATAAGAAATCTGAGGTCCAATCTGTAGGAGGATGAAAAGCAAGCTACAGGGGCAAGGGAAAGAATGCTTGTGGCTTGGAGCAACTCTGTGACAGAAGGGCTGAAGAGGAAGATGGACATCTATGAATACCAGGAGGAGGTTGAGAAAGTTCATGGGGAAACTGAGTCTTGATAGTTGAGGCCAATACAACTATGTATATAGATGAACATCAGGGCTGCAGGAAATAGGATCTCTATGAAGCTGTGATGGTAACTGTTAGCAAACAAAGAATTAAAAAGGCAAGGGAGGAGAAAAATGGGACTTATGAACCTTGGTAGGGCATACAACTTTTAAAACAGGTGTAATGAAATTTTAAGTTGAAAAGTAGAGGACTGGAGAAATGACTCAGTAGGTAAAGAGCTTGCCATACAAGTGTGAGGACCTGAGTTCGAATCCCCAGAACCCTCATAAGGCTGAACATAGTAGTGTACGTCTATGATCCCAGCTCTCCTACAGTGAGTTGGGAGGCTGAGATAGGAGACTCCCTAGTAGCTTGTAGGCCAGCTAGCCTGATGTTCACAGCAGTGAACAAGAGACCGTATCTCGGACAAAGTGGAAAGCAAGGACCAATCCAATGTCTGAGGTTGTCTTCTGACCCCCACACATGTTGTGACACATATACATCTGCTTTCCTACACGTGTACACACATACCATACACATACAGAGATTAGAAAAAGAAAAAAGTTATATTTTAGGATTTCTCTCATTTGCTAGAATTTGTATAGTAATGAATTGTAAAGGATCTAAAATTCATTGTCTTTGACTTAAGAAAAGTTAGAAAATATTTTATTTTCATCAATAAAAATATTGTCCTGATGAGAGAATGAGACATGTTTGTTTATTATTCTAGGAATCTACAAATGGATGAAATAATCACATAAGTTATGACTGTAGGTGAAATATTATGGTACATGTAGAATAACTCTACTATTCAAGAGTGTATAATGAAAAGTAACTTAAGATGATTATGTAACTTCAATTTTTCCTTAATCTTAGTTTTCCAATAGAATTATATGTTAAAATACTTAATAATCTATTTATGCTAATTCAGAAAATCAGAGGTGACTTCACTTGTCCTTTGTTGATTACTGCCAAATGTTTGGTGCTTGTGAAAGAAATTTATGGAAATAAAATTAATTTATTGTATTATTGATGTAACAGCAATATTTCATTATGGTCACAGTGAATCTAACTGGTCCTCTTGTTTTACAGCTCGGCTCATCCTCTTCTGTGCCTTTTACATCCATTTTCTCTCAGCTGTTTATGACGGTTGTGGTGCCTCTCATTATTGGACAGGTAAGGGCCCTGCTTGCCCCTCTTTTCCAGACAGATTATCCTGTGACTTCTTAGGTAAAGTCAGGGCAAGTGAGGGAGTGAACGAAGAAAGACTGAAAGTGTGTGGATTCGACATTTCCATCCTTTTAACTTTTTAATTAACATTAAACCACTTCACAGTTGGCTTGCTACATAAGAATCTGTGAGCAGACTCGAGCTGGATCCGGGAACCTTCTTTCTTCAACAACAGGAACTCTTCTACAGTGCTTCCTATGACATTGTTCGATAACTTACTTGTGAGCATACATATGTAAAACGAGGGTCTTTGGTTGTTCATTTGTGGTTTAAATCAAGGGAAGCTACAGTCATGAAAACTAGAGTTTACTATACGAATGAATGCAATAGGTCTTAAAGAAATGGTACCTGAGGATGCCCCCCCCTTTTTTTTCCTGGATGACCTTGGTCAAGTAATTTAATCTTCCTAGCTCTCGTTCACAATTTATTAAATATTATGATTACAGTACCTCTCAAAGTATTGTTGTAAGGGTTAAATGAAATACTGATGGGTGTAAAGTTCTTGGGGTATCATCTGACACAAGTGAACGTACAGCGTCGGTCATTGTCACCGTCATCATCAGGAAGCAGCCCTTTCAAACTTTGTCCATAATATGGTATCCATGTAGATGGTACTGAGTACTGTTTTCAGTGGGGTTCTGGGGCAGGGGTTTCTGAGACAGGTTCTGTACAGGAATTGTACAGGGGTGAGGGAAGCATGGTGGGGAGAGTGCCTTCCCAGCAAGGCTCCCCCTGCTCGCATACAGAGCTCTGGGGCTGGTCCAGCCCCTCAGAGCAAAGAGCACACAGTCTCCACACTTTCTCAGTCACTTCAGGCTAGCCTCACTCACACTCCTAAGGAAGGCGAACAATCAGAACAGGTAGTTCTGTACAGAGCACCATAGCATCCACTACACACACGTTTTAAAATTAAGTTTATACTTAGAAAATAGGCCAAATTTAGCTTAATTGGGGTGATTTAAAAACAATCAAAGATTGCCATTTAATTAACTACAAGCTAACAGTTGAAAAATACACCCCACGCCAGTTACATAATGAGGATTCTGAGCAAACAATATATCCCCTGCTGCCTCTGTAGCCTTTGCCCCATTTCCTACCCCTGGCTCACCAGGACCTTTCTCGATTTGTTTACTCCTTCTGATGGAATGCCCCCTCCCCGCCCCAGTTTATTACTCATTTGACTGTTTTAATCCACCTCTCCTTTGAACCGTGTGATTTCCCTCCATTTTATCACTGCGGCACCTTGTTTGATTCCTGTCTCAGCCACTCATGATGTCGAGAAGCCATGTTTGTTTTGTTTCCCGTTACATTCGCAGGCTGCAGGCATTCAGTAAATGTGTGCAGAATGAATGACTGATAAGAAAACCAGATTCTGTTTTCATGCGGTGTACACTTTGTCTTGTTGAGGCAAAAGCACACCTGCCTGCCCCATGTCTCTACTGTGAACAGTATCATGTTCCCCATAATAACTTGCAACACGTAATTCTTCTCTTAGTGGATGTTGGAAATACCTATGAAACGATAAATATTTGGCTTATCACATATGGACGAAAACTTGTGTGCCCACGTAATTCAGTTTTTAAATGTATAGAGTGCTGTCTATCATTTATGTAAAAAACCAGAATATGGGTTGTTACATTGTTCATCCTGTGTGTGCCCCGTAGTAAAACATTCAGTAAATTATATAGTGAAGACAGTCAAAAAGTAGCGAGAGTAGTTTTTTTAATGATTTTTTTTCACACAGTGTACTCTGATCACAGTCTCCCCTCCCTCATCCCTTCTCAGATCCTCCCCAACACCCACCCTCCAACTCCACACCCAACAGACCAATAACAACAAACCAACTGGGATCACACACACACACAGACACACACACACACACACATACATACACACACACACACACACACACCATAAAGACACAAAATAGGAAACCACAGTAGAGAGGCAAAAGTACGGTTAAAACAATGCCTAGACAAAGCATTATGAGACAAAACATCTCCAAAAATACTGATGGGTTGTCCATCTACCGCTGGGCACGGGACCTCTGTAAGCCCAGTGATGCTCCATTGGGGAAAACTAATTTTCCCTTTGCGAGGGGTTGTCAGATGGAAGTAACTTGTGGGTTAGGGTGAGGGCTTGTGTCCACTTCCGTCTCAGCACTGGGACCCCATCCGGCTTTGGCGCGTACAGACCTAGTACAGGTAACTTTCTGTCACTTCCTCTGAGGTGCCTTGGCAGCTTTATGTGATAAGGGAACCTGCACACTTGCGTCCTCCTGGCCCTCTTGGATTCTAATCTTTGGAGTGGTCAGTAGTCACCAGCACTGCACTGGTGGGTCAGCCTTGCCTGCTTCCTGCTCCTCAGGTCCTAGCCCTACCTCCAGGAAGTCATTAAATGCCACCCTTTCTCTCCCGAGGTCTTTCTCAACTTGGCATCTGCAAACACCACCCAGTGTGGGAGAGGGCAGCATGCCTTAGTCATCTTTGTCTACGTCGTCACCCTCCTGAACCTGTTCTCTGTCCTGAATGTCTTCCAGTTCCCACCCAGGTCTCCCTGCCTCCAGGGACTCATGGTGCTCCCTGTTGTCACTCCCCTGGCCCACACAGTGAGCACTCATGGTGCTCCCTGTTGTCACTCCCCTGACCCACACAGTGAGCACTCATGGTGCTCCCTGTTGTCACTCCCCTGACCCACACAGTGAGCACTCATGGTGCTCCCTGTTGTCACTCCCCTGGCCCACACAGGGAACACTCATGGTGCTCCCTGTTGTCACTCACACAGTCTGGCTCTCCCTGCCTCTGCCTTGTACTTTCCCACCACGCCCTTTCTTACAGCTCCTGTCCCTCCATACTGTGTATTCCGTGTTCTCTCCTGTAGCCCCAGTGCAGACTCCCCCGCTGTGCAGTGGCCTGTTCTCACTCCCCTGGCCTACACTCAGCTCCAGCTCACCACGGTGGACACAGCATGCAATTACCAAGAGATGATCATGTGTTGTAAACCAGAAGCAGAGAGTTCTTCTTAAGGTTTTCGGCTCCTGCCTTACATCTGTATTTGCTGAGTGTGTCAGTCAGCCTGAGTGGTGAGTCCATAGGCTCCCAGGTGTATTTGAGAGCATGCTCAGTAATAGGGTTTAAGCTATACAAAAAGATTCACAGAGATAACCTTGAACGTACCCACGGCGGGCCCAGCACTCATTTTCCTAGACTGCCATTTGTTCAGGGTTATATTTTTATGTCTGTATATAGTAACTACTAGATAACAATGACTTCTTCTTTCCCACAAATCATCTGCCAAACATGTTTCTCTGACGACAGCTGAGCTAGACACCAATCTATGAGTATAGCAGAATATCATTAGGAATCATTTCATTGACTTTTTTTTTTTTTTGCCAGTCATGTTTTGTTCTCTCCTAGGTCTCTGGGGTATGCCTCCTGGCCCTCAGCAGTGACTGCCCACTCAGGGTATGCAGCTCCAGCTGAGCCAGTCATTAGTTGGTCTTAGTAATAAAATGTCAGAATTCTACTTTTGACTCTGTTCCTGGGGGTGAATTTGGTTCTCTGTCTTTCCTCCAAGCAGGGCTCCCCTCTGGTTGAGGTCGCCAGCCTGGCTTGAATGTCCCGATGCTTGCTCTGGTCTTCCAGCACTCCCTGCTGTGCAGGGACTCTGCGGCTTTCCATAGAAACAAGGACCGGGGGTCTGTACCGTGACAGTGTGGGATGGGATTGGTCTTTCCCAGTTTGTTAGGAACATTTGTGCCATTATGGTGTTTTTCTTCCTTCCCGACAAGCTGCCCTCCAAGTACATGCAGCAGATGCTTCTTTTATGCGTTGTATTTAAGGATGATTTATGAATAAACATTTATGAGACTGGATTTCTGTCACCTTTCATTATTTTCTGTCACCCCGGTTAGTTTGCAAAGCAGCGCACTACAGCCCACCTTTTCTCTGTATGAATTAACAATTTAAGGCCTATCTGTATGTTAGCATGTGTTCTCTGGTCTTTGCACTCATGATTTGCTCCACAGTTTCCAGTCGGCCGTTCCTGTTAAATGGGCTTTAGCTTAAGCTGCAGTTAGTGTTACGAATTCTCTATAGTTGGCACATATAATGGCTGAATTGGGTCTGAAATGTTTCCAGTCTCTGTTTTGCTTCATACAGCTGCATCACGGTGCTGGTACATTGTCCTGTGGGATGGGATATGCTGTCAGCAGAGACAGACACTGCACCAACCTAGAACCAGAAGGGAGACTGACGATCACTTGCCATACACAGGCTGTTTCTAAAGCATATTCCATTCACTCCATTACTCACTCATTACTACAACTATTGTCACAGCCCTTTCACAGATGAACCACCAGGAAGTTAAGGAATTTATCCAAGATGTCAAAGAAAGGAGTGGAGCCAGGATTCAAGGTTATGCATAACCTGGCTTGAGTCTGTATACCTGAGATGGGGTTCTCTCGGCAAACAGAGTGTATTCCTACTCACCAGGTGACCAGCTTTTTATAGTCTACGCGGGCTGTCTGGGCACTCTGTCTCTGTCGTCAACTGTATCCCTAGCCAGACGTCGGTAGCATTGTCCGGAGAGTAGAATGAAGGAATTTTCCCAAACTGATGCTTGTTACCACTTTTAAATGGATTATCACTAACGGATGGTGATTATTCCAGTTTGTTATTTATTTATACTTTTTTCAAAGTATGCTAATATTATTTTAAACCTAATCAACATTTAATAAAACATTTTAAGAGAAGCATGTTATAAACATTGGCTTTAATACCACCTGTCTTAAAATATCCATTCAACAAGATATCAATAAAGAGACAAGCCTCTTTATGGAAATATATGAATTCATTGCAATAGAAGGGAAACATTGAAGAACCTGAAACCACCATGAAGAGAAATACATTTTAAAACTCAGGCTTAACGTGAAGAATTATCTATCATGTATCCTCACTCCAAACTCAATTTATAAATGTAGAGACAGAGTAGAAAGAAAAAGCAAGGAAATACATTGACCAAAAAGATGAAGAAAACCAAAATGATGAATATTGCCCTCCAAGTTATCTTGGTATATCAACATTTTTCACATAAGATGTGTCACTTTTACTGGGTTCCAATTTGAAGTCATATTACAACTGATATGAAACAGCTTATTGGAAATGCAGTCAAGTTTAATTTTCCCATAGCCATGCCTGCTACTTAATTTAAAATAACGGAAATCAAAGTATTAAAGATGAGACAATAAAATGAAAGCCTTCCTGTGGGAGACTCACACACACCTCTTCCCTACTGGGAAAAGCAAATAAGCTAATGAGGATTCGTCGCTAAATTTTTAATGCCTGAGTTTCTCTGAGCACTGAGAACAAATGAGTTCAGTATAAGTTCTAAACAGATATACCTGGCCACCTCACCTGGGTGCCTCTTCCCACCATCTTGAGTGTCTTTGTTCCTGAGAACTCTCTCGTGGGACAGTCTCAGGGTGCAGTGATCTCTCAGCCAAGCTTTGGTTCTTGTAGGGTCTCTTAAACTGTCGATAAGGCAACAGTCTGGAGAACTTTTAGACAATACAGCTTCTTAAGGAACAGAGTATGACTGTGACAAACGTAGGTGCTGACTGAGGGATGGGGCTTTCTGGAGCTGTGTGGCCAGGCCACGTCTGTGAGGTACGTGTGCCGGCAGCTCTCCACTCAGACAACACAAAGCAGAAGCAGCGGCTCTGGGAACTGAGTTCTAAGCAAGAAGGAAAGGCTCAGTGTAGCTGGAAAGAAAATGCGTGACTGGGGAAACGGCCAGATACTAGTGACCCTAGAAACGCTGACTGGCAGTCTGTCCCTCAGCCTTGTCCCTGCCCTGGGGGGGGTCATCCAGCTCCCAACTGTAGTTGATTCATCAAGATTAAGTATCCAGCGTTGACCCAGCGATGTGCTTGGGCTAGGAGGATTCTGACTCAGAAGCCCTTGTTTCTTGCCATACTGAAAGCAGCCTATGCTACCACAAGACCAAGTGCCTTGTAATGAAGTTTTGAAGAGACTATTAGGTTAACTAAATCACATTACTGCTCATAATGTTGATTGATGATTAGAGATACGCCTTGGCTTTAAGGTGGCTTTGGTTTCCAAGCTCTACCCCCATTCATTTTTATTTGTTTATTTTGTCAGGTCGGGGGGATGTGGCAGTGAGAGAGGTGGGCGCGTTTACTTTGGGAGTTGGGATCATACATTCTAGTCTGTTGTAGAGAGGGGACTTGTATGATTTTAACTGTTCTGTATTAACGTAAGAGTAACTGTTGTCACAGATGTCAGTTCTTTCCCTTTGTTTTTAAAGCAGCTGAACGATTTAAAATTTGAAGACTATATTTGAGGGACAGACTGCCAGTCAGCGTTTCTAGGGTCACTAGTATCTGGCTGTTTCCCCAGTCACGCATTTTCTTTCCAGCTACACTGAGCCTTTCCTTCTTGCTTAGAACTCAGTTCCCAGAGCCGCTGCTTCTGCTTTGTGTTGTCTGAGTGGAGAGCTGGGAGCCTTCTTATAACCCCCCATGGTGTCATGTTTGTGCGAGAGCCCACTCACTACCCATGATACCTCACACACTGCTCTGCAGAATTCATGTCCTGTAACACTGGGCAACAGACCTGTTCTTATGTCTACACAGTACATTTTCAACACTGAGGAAAGAAATGAACTCCAATAGCTAAAATAAAGAAGTTTGAGAGCTCTTCTTCCCCGTTAGTATTTCAGTGAATCAATTATTACTTTAATATAAGATCTGCTTTAAAACCAAATCCTAAGCCTTGCTGCTCAGTCTGTAGTGCTCTTTCTTACCCTTCGTGCCCACAACATGCAGGCTCGAAGGTTGTGTTCCTACGCCTGTTACCAGGTGATCAGCTTTCTGCTGAGACTCTTACCTGATACAGTCAGTTCACTCATTCCTTGAGCTGAGGGAAGCAGATTCAGGAGTCATTCACCAAAATGTCCAGTCGAGAGAGTGCAGGAACCATCCTGTGTTAGCTCTGTGCGGACAACCTCTGGTGGAAGCCTGAAGCCGTGGATAGAACTGAACCCAATATAGACTTTGCTCTGCACATACAAATACATACACACATACATAGGATGAAGTTCAATTTACAAGTTAAGGGCAGTAAAAGATTAACTACAGCCATAATAAAATATAACTATAATAACAAACTGTAATAAACCTTACTCACAGTTTGTGAATTTCTTACTTCTTGAATTTTGACTTGCCGCCTTCGGGGTGAGCTTGCCCACAGGTGCTTGGAGCTGCAGGAAGGTACAGCCGTGGCTAGGAGAGATGGCTGGAGCCTGTTTTGTTTCTAACAGCCATAAGGCTGTGCTCCACTGCAAGTTTAGCCTTTTTGATGACAGGATGTTGCCCTCCACCTTTCGGTGGTTCCATGACCTCATTACTGCTAATGGATCCCTGATAACTCAGCCTATTGTGAAAGTTCCCGTTCATTTATTCAGGATAGTGAGTGAATCAAAACTTAAAATTTCTCCACTCTCAGCCTTATGATGGACTTGTACCACTCGCTTCAGAAGTGAGAGGAGATTTGAAGCTGAGTGGCCGACTTTCATGGCCAAGCAAACAGTGTCACCGACATTCTGGCTGTCCTGATTTTAAGATCTGAGTTGGTCTTAAAATAAGAAAATGCTGCATTATAACTTTTGTTTCACCTGTCCTTTTGTAGAAAAGTTGGGACAGGTTTATTCATTTTTAAGTATTAATTTTAGAATTCTAAAAGCATACAAATGGCATTTGTCTTTGGATTCACAAAAAAACTCTAGATATTCAGATGTGAATTATTTAAACTCCCACAACACATGCACTTTTGCTTTTCAAGCATGAGTTATAATTTAATTAAAAACTTCTGGTGCATTGCTGGTGCTTTAAATATTAATATGTTCCATGGATCACTTTCGATTATCTACTGTCTTGAAATTCTTGAAGATGTCAGATTTTTAAGATTCCCAAAGTCGCACTTGGAATTGTCTGTTGAGGCAAAGGGGACTGTGATAATTACACACATCCATTAAGATTAGCAGAGGAGATAAACTTGGGGGAGGCTTAATGGGCCTGTCTCAGTGACAGCTAGCAAAGAGCATTTGGCGTGATTAAGGATGGATTTGAATGCGGTTGAAAAATCCACTCTCATTATGGACACCCAGTGGAAGTTGCACCACAAACACCGAGTTCCCCAGAAGAGTGGTGAGGCAGGGAAGCCTTGGAGTCCGTTGTGGCCAACACCCAGGCTATCCTCTTCCCACTGTCTTTGCACTGTCAGAATCACTTTGTGATGCCCTGTTCCACTCCCTACATCTCAGAGAAGAGGCGACCTGTTGATGTCTGTGTTTCAGATCGTCCGCAGATACATCAAGGACTGGCTGGAAAGAAAGAAGCCCCCTTTCGGCGTGGTCAGCAGCAGCGTGCTCCTTATGATCATCTACACCACCTTCTGCGACACCTTCTCCAACCCACATATCGACCTGGATAAATTCAGCCTGGTCCTCATACTGTTCATCAGTAAGTGGGGAGGCGGGAGTCCTGCTGCCCCTGGTCTCCTCTGCAGTGTTGTGAAGCAGTCCATGCTCTTGGCTGTGTTGTATTTACTCACTGACGTGATCCTCTACATATGGGATTTAGAAAGACACCAGCCCTACATTTGTGATCTTAAGCTGCTCTGCCTTTGTGTTCCCTGCACCACTTTCTGATCTACAGTAATTCGTGTTAGATGAGAGAAGCCATAATGTGTGTCAGGGTCAACTCAGTATGTGTCACAATTCAATAAGTCACCAACTTAACTTAAACTCAGTCTGATCTCTTACAGTGATTTCAAAAAGATTTATGACATATGACATATTGCACATTGATAATAATTCAGCTGCACTGGATAATACGTAAAAGTTCCCATCACTGTTTCTAATGAAGTTTATATAAAGAAATGGCTCTTTACTTTTAAGGAGCAGCATACTCTAAATGTCAATAAGTACTAAAGCTTAAAAAGCAACTTTGTATTCTAGTGGTCTTATAATTCCAAGCATGATTTTTATTAATATTATAATAGCAAATCTTTTTAACATCAAGGTGAGTTGTTTCGAGATGTGCATTATGTATACATTTGTGCTGTTCAGCTCCCAGTATAAGCCAGTTCTTTTCAATTGAACAAATGAGACCATCAAATCTAAGTCAAGGGGGGCTCGCGATCTTCCCGCGTGCTGCTGTCCCGGGCTGTGACTGAGAACAACTTAAGTCCACACATTTCTGCCTGTCAGTCAGTTGTGTTTGCGCTTTAGATGTTTCTGATTGCAGCAAGTTCTAGGTTGAGCCCAGCAGGCTGCAGGAGACTTGGATGGTGCCGATGCCCACTCAGTCCACCGTCTTCCTTTGTCTCTTCCTCAGTAGTCTCCATTCAGCTGAGTTTCATGCTCTTGACCTTCATCTTTTCCACACGGTAAGTGGCTTGGTACGTCCTCTCAGCCCGCTATTGGGCTCCTGTGTTGCTGTGCTGTCCTGCGTGTCCTCCTGTCTTGCTGACCATTTAATAGAAGCCTGGCTTAGTTAGGGTTTCTTCTATTGCTGTGAAGAGACACCATGACCACAGCAACTCTTATAAAGGAAAACATTTAATTGGGGTGGCGACTTACAGTTTCAGAGGTTTAGTCCATTATCATCATGGCAGGACGTGGTGCTGGAGAAGGAGCTGAGAGTCCCGCATCTTGATCCACAGGCAACAGAAGGAGTCTGCCACACTGGGCATGGCTTGAGCATATATGAGACCTCAGAGCCCACCCCTGCAGTATCATACTTCCTCCAACAAGGCCACACCTCCTAATAGTGTCACTTCCTGTAGGCCAGGCGTCCAAACACGTGAGTCCATGGGGACCACTCCCATTCAGACCACCACAATACCTTTTATTTTTAACAAATTCATATATATAAACAGTGTACCTCGATCATGTCCACCCTCTCCTCCTCCCCTCCAGCAGGCATTCCCTAACACGTCCCCCTCCTTTCATATCCTCTCCTTTTGGGTTTGTGTAACCCACTGAATCCAGTTTGTACTGGTTTTGAGCATGTTGGGACATCTGTTGGCTTGATCTTAGGCAGGCAACCATAGCTTCAGCAAGTTTATGAGCACGACGGCTGTCTCATGACCGAAAGGTAGTTTTCACAGCTCTCTTCAGCTCTTATGTTCCTTCCACCTTCTTGGAAAGCTTCCCCGAGCCTTGTTTGTTTGTTTGAACAGGGCCTCCCAGTGCAGCCCCTGACTGACCTGGAACTTGTTATATAGATTAGGCTGGCTTCAAAGTCACAAAGGTGCCACACACACCCATTTTTTATTTTTAACAGAACCTCTATCTCCAGAGTTACTCAAACATCATTATTTTGTAGACAGTCACCTGTTTCTGTCGTAAATATTCTACTCCCAAATCCATTTTCCTCATTCAGGCTCTCGGTGCCGTGATAGCACACTTCAACTTTTCTTAATATTTCTTTTGGCTTCCAGTGACTTGGGGTCCCAGTAACCACAGTCTTGTTCCAGTGTCCCCAAAGCTTAGCCAGGAACTGCAAAATTAGGTTCATCTTGTAAGTGTGTTTTTGCAGTTGTGAGAGAACATGTACTTTCATGCTGCCTAAGCTTTAGGTTAAGGTAAAACCTTCGTTGTTTCCTAGAACCACCTCATGCTTTCTCATTTCTGTCTCTTGCTGAGACTGTCCCCATGTGTAGCTTGCTCTCCATGTCCTACACCATCTTTTCTGCCGTGTGTGTGTGTGTGTGTGTGTGTGTGTGTGTGTGTGTGTGTGTGTATAACAAGTTTCACAATGTAGCCCAGGCTTGCCTGATGTTCACTATATAGCACATGGTGGCTTTAGCTCATGGTATTTTCCTCTCTCAGTTCCCCAAGGGCTAGGATTACAGACATGCACCACCATGCCCAGCTCCTATCCTGGTCTTAGGGACTTCCATTAAATGCCACTTCTTCTGCTGGTAGGATTCCCTCAGTGCCTATTACTTAAGCCTGGGGAACGAGAAAGATGTACTCAGTGTGCACACATCCACATACACACACGCACACACACACACACACACACACACACGCTGTACTCAGTGTGCACACAGACACACGTTGTACTCTGTGCACACACCCACATACAGACACACACACACGCTGTACTCAGTGTGCACACACCCACATACACACACACACACACACTCACTGTACTCATTGTGCACACACCCACATAGAGACACACACACGCTGTACTCAGTGTGCACACACCCACATGCAGACACACATGCTGTACTCAGTGTACACACACCCCCACACAGACACACATGCTGTACTCAGTGTGCACACACCCACATACAGACACACATGCTGTACTCAGTGTACACACACCCACATACAGACACACATGCTGTACTCAGTGTGCACACACCCACATACACACACACACATACAAATAATTTAAAATAATAAAAGTAAATCTTATAATTGATAATATATCTTTCACGTAGAGTATTTGTAAAGACTGTTTAGCTGAGTTCTTCAAGTTCACACAGATACATACAAAACCCTGTTACAGTTGCCAGGGCTTGAAACTAGGTCACCGTCTCCACTGGGGTCTGTTTCCTTTTCCTACTTTTGCATCTTTCTTACTTGTAATTGATGAAATCTGCCCCTCCCCCCCCCCCCCCCCCTTCTACTTCTCCTGCTTTGCCCCCCCCCCCAAGTTCATTTATTCCCTACCAGCTCTGTAAGTCTAGAACCAGCCTGGGCCTGAAAAGAACCTGTCAGTGTTCACATCCTTTACCTGTTTCGGCCACATGCAGTGCCAGGCTGATGATGGGGATGTAGTATAAAGCCGAGAGAGACCCGGCTTGGGAAATGGAGCTTCCCGCCACCCCTTGCTTTTCTAATTAGCATTTCTTAGGGTTCTTGATCTGGAATGTTACCATGTTAGAGAGTACTTAAAACTGATTTATAAGTGATTATTCAACATTTGTCTGCAAACAGACAAATGAGTCCAAAATCCCAATACCAGACTCATGGACTTGGGCTTCAGCCCTGTTCAAGAGGCTTGTAATTTGTGTTGCTTTTCTATGAAAAAAATGGAGACTTTGTGTCTATCCTAAGAACACGGAAAGAGCTCAATGATCACTTCATAAAGCCCCCTGTATAAAGACCTAGCGCCGAGTGAGTCCTCAGGGAACATGGGCATGCTAGGACATTGATGCCATCAAGGTGGTTTCTGGTGTGTGGCAAGGAGTGATAGCAGACAGGGAGTCAGCTCTTTGTGATGCAGTCCAGCCCCCTTCCGCTGTCACACTTGAGTCACCCTGCAGGTCAGCCACAGTGAGTGGTCCAAGCTGCCTCTGCCGCTTCAGAAGAATGTCCCTGTTCATTTTGTTTTGATGTTGAAAACTCTAGGAAAAGAATCAGCAGTGTTAAAATGTTTGGAAGATACTTAGGCTGCTGACTGGGTAGTCACTGGGTGAGGAAGGAGAAGGGGGTCTTCGTGTGTCCAGTTGTCAGCCTTGGACCACAGTCCTGAGAGGAAGAGGCCGGGCTGCAGGGAGGAGAAGGGAGACGTTTGGAGGGAGGTGCCTACACCCCAGAGTTCTGGGTAGTTGTTAGTGCCACACTGCTGATGACAGTGAGGTCTTCCTTTTTAAGAGGCAGACAAAGGCTAACAAAGATACCGTCCCTCCAGCACATTAGACAGAGCACTCTGGCTCGCTCGCTCGCTCGCTCTCTGAGGACCTTTTCTGCCCCACCTTCTGTGCTTCTGCTAGAGAAACTTGGCATGCCTTCCTCTGTGGGTACAGAGGAAGACAAAATAAATATTACGTGGAAACCTCTGATTGAAAGCCTTGCTAGAGAGAATTCTTAAGAAACCAGTTGGGAAGAAAACGAAATAATCACCTGGGGGGAGCCAACATGATCAAAAGAATGATAAAAGCAGGATAAAAAGAAAATCAATATTAAAAAGAGATAAGGTGGGGCTAGGAAATGGAAAGTAACTAGCACGGTTGCCCTAGCCGGCACACAGATGCTCGCCCTGGAGATGACTACAGGTCCTCACTGCTTCCCCACAGTGACCAGGACACTGTGTGTGCTGTGCTCTTGTGTCCTGATGCCACGCCCCACGAAGTATGGACAAGAGTGGGCTGCTGACCCAGGCACCTGCTCTCCAACCATTAGATTTGAAGTGATTTTTTTTTTTATTTTGTTTTTAGTGGCTTCTTTCTGAGATGATAAGGTGACCCCAGAATGTGGGTCAGGTTACTTCCTACTTTGTGACTTTGGGTGTGCTGGGCTTCTGGTCCCTCTTCAGAGAAAGTAGGGCAGGAATGCCACCTCCTACAGTTGTTCTGAGAAGACACACTGGATGCACAGTGCTTCTAACAGTGCTCAGTGACACTCAGTGCTGTGCTCACTCTCAGGAGTAGAGGACCACCTGGGCATTTGCCTGCGGGTGCTTGCCTCAAAATCCACGCCATAGAGCCTGTCACTGGATAGCTAGAGTCAAGCCAGTCCCAGAGGAGGGTAGATTTTAAGCAGAAACACTTGGTGTTCCCATCCTAAGGCCCTGCCCTCCCTCCTGCTGTTGAGTTTGTACTCTGGACCACAGCACTGCTCTGCCCCACACAGCCCAGCCTAGCTACAGTCTCCTTACCTGAGCAGAACAAAAGAGTGACCCCACCCAACGAATCCTCTTGAGCCACACTGGAAGTTCCGGTGAGTGTGGGCCGCTCCTGTCCAACGGAGCCTCATAAACCCACTGGAAACGTGTTGTGATCTGAACAGGAGTGAATACCAGGAAGTCTTGGTTCACTAGAGGGAAACACTCCAGCAAGCGTCTGTGGGAACATCCCCACAGCTACACATCCTGCAGTCTCAGGTGTCCGTCCCCTCCTCCAGGGACGTCTCTTCAGTCTGCCGCGTTCCCTCATCTGCCTGGAACTTGGGGGTGAATGGACTGCCTCCCAGGACATGAGTCACTCCTGAGTGTGCGCTCGCCTTCACCGTTTTCTATGCTTTTCCTCACAACTTGTTTTTCTGCTTTGCTTCCAGCTCAGAAAAAATAAGAAACTCCATTGGCCCCTTTTGTCTGGTCCTCTTGGGACTGTTGGGAGACCTAGACTTACCAGTTTCTTCACAGTGCTCTCTCTCCCCTCCCCCTCTCTCTTTTTCCCTTCTCTTCCCCTCTCCCTCCATCCTTCCCTCCCATAGTCCCTTGCAACTTTAAACTCACCACATGTGCCATCAACTCTTGGACTCCCCAACCCCAATGGCTGCCTCTTTCATTCTGTCCCCATTCATGACTCTGTGCCTCTCAACCCAGAATGCTCCGAGCTCCAAATGTCCCATAACTTCTTCCTCTCTGTAATAGTTATGACAATAAAAATGTCATTAGTATGTCATAAGCACTTGCAATGTGTAAATTCTTAACAAACATTTGCATTTATCCTCACAGAGGTTTCAGATCAAGTGTGCTTGTCCCCAGGCCTGTGCTCTCCAACTCTGGGCAGGGACACTGCTTGGAGAAGGGTGATGGCCTTTCTGGTCATTCCAACTCCATGTGGCCATTTCTTGCTCTTCCATGGCCCTTCTAGCTCCCCACTTAGGCCATGCTCTCCCTCTTCGGTCTTGGCTTGTTCTGTTTGGGTGATAACTTCTGAAGAACAAATCTGATCACATGACTGTAGGGTTCCCACTTGCCCCGTCTTCAAGTCCACAGCCCTGCTCAAGCCAGTATTCCTGAAAATGAGCCGCATGCAGAGCCCGCTCATTGCCAACTTCATATGTGCGAGTCTCGGCCTATAGGTTTCCCGTCCCTAACCCCTAAGAGGTTCTGTGTGCGCCACTGTGGTACCCCACCTCCCCCAGGCGACAGGACATTCTTTTCTTCCAGTGGCAACACTTGCTCTCTCCCTCTTCTCCTCCCCTCTCCCTTTCCTCTCACCCCTGCCCCCTCTCCCACATGCAGTGTTTCTCTGTACTCCTACCCTGTCACAGTCCTGTGTTTGCCCGAGGTCCCTCCCCATAGCTTACCACAGGAATGAAGGGTGAGGAGTAAAGGGATGAAGAATGTCAGTTGTGCAGCATGATGTTTAAAGGGAAGAGGACGTGAGAGTCAGATGAGAGACAGACAGACAGACAGACAGCCTTGCTGCATTCCAGTGCTACTCATCTGTGGGGAGCCCCACGCAGGGGAGACACCAGACCTCAGCTGATACCAAGAGAGACCTGGGGGAAGGCTGCCGAGCAGGAGCATGCAAACCTTTTCAGAGAAGAGGAGACTGGGACCATTTAAAATATTCCCTTGACAGTGTTCGTGGGGTGGGATTAAGAGGGGCCTTAAAGCCTTCCCTCCAGTGAGTATGACACAGGATAGAGGATCTACTTAGGGATTTTTCTAAATAGGAATTAAGATTTTTCTCCCATCAAAAGTTACAAATGGAGAGCTAAGGTTACTAAGGGAAATGTAGACCTGTTTATTAGAAACCTTTAAAAATTGAGTCAACACGGGTTTTGGGGACAAGCTCACTTAATCTGCAGCATATGTCCATGTACAGTTCACTTCTGGAGCATTTTTTCATGAGCTAACTATTGTTAGAGTTCAGGGCACAGAGTAGGTAGACTCACTGTACCACCTACAGGAATTGGGGAAGGGTTTCTAAGATAGGAGGGAATGTTATTGTTATTATTATTATTTCTAGTTTTAGATCATGGTTTTCTAAACCGTTGTAACTGGGCATAGGAACTTGGAGTCTCTAAAGAAAAATCCAGACAGAACTGTGCATTTTGGTCTGTAGTAAGCTCTGTCAGTAGGGTTGATCAGCAGGATGCTAACATGAAGGTGGGCACATTTGTATGGGATATGCTTAGGTTTTCTTACACATAATGTAAAAATCCTCCCCCTTTCCCCTTAGGAATGACTCGGGTTTCACACCAGCGGACACAGTGGCTATCATTTTCTGCTCCACACACAAGTCCCTCACGTTGGGTAAGTGATTCACCAAGTTAAAAACTACATATCATCCTAAATAATTCTGAAACTCAGAAACTTGTCAAATGGAGTGGAACCACCCATCCAGTTGGACAAAGAACAGCAGTCAGATGCAGGCAGTCGTCGCTCGGGAGTACTCTCACTTGATCAAACCACTTGCTAAGGGCCTAGTTAATAATACAGGATTTAACTGGATTTGCAATCATGTCTTCAATTCTCATGAAAAATGATTAGTCCAAAATGTTAACCCAAGTTGGTTAGGGGTCTAGAAGACCTGTTTCTGAAAAAGCAGTTGACAAAAACTTGCTTTGGAAGATTCTAGACATGTACTTGAAAAACACTGACTTCTCTGGGAGCTCAAATGAAGATGAGAATAATGCTATTACTCTAGTTTGGTGACTGACATTAGTTTGAAATTCATCTTTTAATATTATGTTGTTTTCTACAAAGGCATTTTAGCTATTGTGACTTAATTGGATTAACAGTTAAAGTGAAGTATTTTATTTAATGGAAAAGATTAAGAATAATAGTGCTAATGTCTACTTAAGCTTATCCAATTTAATGCATTATCCCAATAACCTCTGAGACATCCCAAATCCATGTTTTCAGTCCTTAAAACTCATTAAGTAGTCAGGAACTCTATTGCAAAATGCATCATTCATAAACTCCTTGGGCTTGTTGGGGTGGTACGTAAAAATTCAAATTAGAAATTCCTCTGCATTTGGAATGTGATTCACTTGAGAGAATGAGGAATCATAATGTTGTTTTGAATTTGCTCACATTAAAAACATTCGTTCGTCAACTAAAAAGTTGATAGATTTCATGTTTTCCTAAGTCCTAACAAAGCTGTCTGGTGGGGTCTCTGCCGGTTCTGTTAAGTTTGGAAAATAATTTCAAAACTAGACACACTCTTTAAGGAGCAGTTTCTACGTACATTGAAGTCCTTGTAGTCACCAAGCTGAAGGGAAGAGCTTTGGGATCTGCATTCTAGCCCTGATGACATGCCTCTTGTTAGCATTATGAACCTTGGCTTTGTGTTTCTAAAGTGGGCTGACGTCTACTCTCAGCATGAGTGTAAAACTGAAGGACAAACTGGATCGTAAACGGCCAGTCCTGACACAGTGGACAGAAGAGTGCACTCTACAGAGCTTTCTAGAGGCTGTGAGGTGTCCTCTCACAGCTGACTGTGCTGCCCAGCACTCAGTGGCCTCCCGAAAGTAGTACTGTTATTGCTGTCCTTACTTATGTTAGTTATAAATGTGTTATTATGCCCAGGGTTCCAGTCACATGCCCCTGTCATAGATTTTCCTGAAATAGCTGTAGACCAGCTGTTGACCTCAAAGAAAGCATGTCACATTCTGTCACCCATGTTGTTATGAATGCCAGTGTGTGGCGTTGCAAGTCTTATAGAAATTGAAGGATGTGCCCAAAGGTCAGAGGGTCAGAGGGTTCAGATGAGCCATGTCTTAGAGCACATGTTTAACCATGGCTGTCTTGCCTGTCTGCAGTGGGCTATTAAACCTGGCAGCGTCTTGGGACTTGCTGTGGAGTGAAAGACTGAAGTGGGTGATTTCTGTTTCTCTCTGACCCTCTCTGAGCAAACAGCAGCTAGTTGAATGTACTGCAGGAAGCACCAGGGGCGTTCCTCAGGGTGGCTGGTATTTCTTTCTCTATAAGCAAATCCATTCAAATCAGACTCTTTTCCTTTCCCTTAGTCCTAGGCTCTTTGCTCTTTATGTGTTCTGAAAGCTGATTTGCAGAAATAGTTGTTTGGATAGAAAGGATTGGATGAACTTGGACTTGTGTTTGCTTGTAAAGAGTTCTCCCAAGAAGTATGTACTTGACTCTTCCAGTGATGGTAAAATACTGTGGCAGCTAGTGAAGACACAGTGAGTGTGAGATCCCGCGGTAGCTTGTGATCACAGAGTGATGGTAAGGCACTGTGGCAGCTAGTGACCACGCAATGTAAACTTAGCTATTTTATACCCTGATTGGCCCAAGCTCTCTGAAACTAAAAGACCTAATACCTGGCCTGGCCTCAGCTTCCTCGGGTCTAAGGTGAGAGAATTTTAGTTCCAGTTCATACATTCTGCCAATCTTGATTGGCTTCCTTGTCTAGTCTCCTTGGTACACCTCAGTGGTGTTCCTTATCTCGGACAAAGCACCTTATTTCCACATACACCCAGGGCTGTGGGGTGATTGCTAGAATGGACTTGTAAAACCCAGTAAGTTTGCTCTACCCATTCTCACAAGATTTCTCTCCTGGTGGGCTGCTGTCCCAAGGGTGGCAGAGAACGTGCCTTCACAGTGACCTGACCTGCAGGCCAGACACTGCCAAGATAGAAATAAATGTCTGTGCTGGATTGGAAGATCGGCACATTCAGTGTGAACAATACCACACTCTGGAAAGGGGACAGAAATTCGGCATAATGTCACCCAGAGTGATACTGTTTGTCTTTATACACAAAGATGAAATACCACAGATTATAGTATAGCTGCTCGGCACTTCAGAAATACATCTTTTCGTGTGGCAAATATTCTCCTAATATTTCTTCCAATGATTTTATCTTCATACAAACACATGAACACATGATATCAAATAAAATACATTAAGAGAAACTTAGAAATTATAGTGTACTATTATACCTAGCCAAGGTGTAAGATTATTATTATAGTAATAATATATTATTGCAGGCCCAGTGGTACCCCTGTGACAGTGAGGCTTGGGACGCGTCCTCAGTACCCTCCGTGCGTTCACCTCTGGTTTATTGTATTGTTCGTGCCTCGCCCTGTCTTGGTCTCTTCCATGTACTCACATCTACACACATGCTGAATTTGATTCATTGCTTTTATTAGCGCATTTGCCATTGATTGATTAGTTCTTCGTATTAGTACTTTTTCTATTGATTGATTGCAGATGAAGTGACTATTTGACCTTTAATTATGAGGCTTCCTATTGAAAATGACATTGAGCTATGGCTTCACATAATCCATCTGGAAAGCCTGTCGTGATGCCATTCCCTGGAGTTCGTTCACTAAGGCAGGAAGCCTGGAGGAAGTGCAGAGCTATCACTGTTCTTCATCTAAAACAATACCACAGGGCTTGTTTGCCATGCTCCTCCGACTCCAACTGGGTCGGAGGCAATTTCAAGACAGCAGTCCTTGCTGTGGGTTGCCATAGAAGCCAGAACTCTCGCTGGTTCTTCTCCAGTTTGATGGTGATATTGGTGTAATAACGAGAGGATACTTTACATAGAGAGATTGAAGAGTAGCTTGTAGCCTAGGAACGACGGCTCAGGCACGGTCAGTGGATTTCATCAAGAAAGAGACTAGGTCCCAGCTATCCCTTGGACTTGGTATTTTACTTTTATTTATCTTTTTTCTCTCGGGGATTCAAATCACTTTGCTTTTCTTGAGTTTCAACATATGTAGAAATGTTTCTTGCCACACCCATGAAGAGAAAGGTTCCAGATGTTTGAGGTCCTTATTCAAGCATACATTTGTACTGGTTTGTAATTTAAGTAGCAAGATAAAAAGACATCATCTCAGACCGAGTCAACTATTGACAGTCAATAATGGTAGTCCCAAGTTTTTATTTGTAAAAGCGTTTCTGAATTGAATGCACTCTGTTTAAAATTTAAATTGAGTGTTATATAATCAATGGCTTATAAATCCTATTTATGGACACTTGTATAGAAGGCAAATCAAGGCAACTCTTCCTCACATTGTCCACATGTCGTCATGAACCTGTGGCCACTGCTGAGTTGTGGTAAGGAGCTACCAGCTGGAAGAACCGAGTTTTTAGGATTCAGTAGAGAGCGAGGAGGTCATATGCCTGATTCTAGGCTAGATCCAGCTCCAGTTCCTAGGATGCTGGTTCTCAAAGCTAGATCAAATTGTACAGCTGAGGAGACTTCTTGGCCCCATTGCCAAAGTGAGAAGGTGTGCATGGCACCTGCGTTCTTCCAGCTTTTAGTTTCTGTAGGTCTGTTTCTGATGTTTCCTCTATAAAATAATTTTTCCTCTTAGGTCTACAGAGTAAAGTTTTTGAAAGAAATGGTGTCTCACTGTCATGCAAAAGGAAATGCAGCTGTGGCTGCTGCCTTCAGAGGTTAATAGCATCCTCACAGGGCTGGGAAGGTGCCTAGTGGGTAACACCCTTGCCATACAAGCTTGAGGAACTGAACTTGAATCCCCAGAACCCACGTAAAGCTGGGTGCTGTGGCATTGCCTCTGTAACCCAGTGCTCCTGTGGTGGGATGGAAGGTGGAGGCACGAGAACCCCAGGGGCCATTGGGCCAGCGCTCAGGACACATATCAAAGGCTGTTCTCTGACTTATGTGTACTCGGTGGCATGGCCATGCCCCCCCCCCCCCACACACACACACCATGTGCGTCTCACGCACATCAAGATTTTTATATATATATAATTTATTTTTATTTTACGTGCATTGGTGCTTTGCCTGCATGCGTTGAGGGTGTTGGATCCTGGAGTTTTAGACAGTTGTAAGCTGCCTTGTGGGTGCTGGGAATTTAACCCAGGTCCTCTGGAAGAGCATTCAGTGCTCTTAACCCCTGAGCCATCTCTCCAGCCCAAGATTTTTTTTCTAATCCTCACACTGCCCAAAGAGAAACAAAGTCACAAAGGGATCTTTTATTCAACTTTAATTGTAAGCTTTTCGAGAATGGTAAAGAATGAGTTTGACCAGAACTGAAAACATGATTTGTTTGATCACTTTCTCAGGAAGATGTGGAATCAAAATATGGATATACAGTTCCGGTTCTCCTTACCCAAAGCTATCGGATTCTGTTTGACACACAATGATTATTTTAACTGCCACAGAGCTGGGAAGCACTTTTTAAAGCAGTAGTCTATTGTGTGCCTGGTTTTTTTTGTTTGTTTGTTTGTTTGTTTGTTTGTTTTTAAAAAGGCACACTCTAACAAAGAACATCTCCCAGAGTTCTGCGGGCTGTGCGGTTTTGTGCTAGCCTTGGTGTCACTGGCTGTGTGGCTAGAACCCAGGGTTCTGTGTCCCGAGTGTGACATTCAAGATAAGGGAGCTTGTATGTGTTTGTTCTTCAAGTATCTTCACCCTCATGCCATGCCAGATACTCTCCAGCTGACCAACACCCTGGTCCCCATGCTTCTCCTGTTTTCTGTATCGGTGACCATCCAACATTGTATGATGCAGCCTACATTGGAAACCCACTTCACCCTGTGACTTAGAGTTGATTTTGCAGCTCACTGAAATAGATCTGAGGCCTGACAGCTGCTCCACCCCTTCCCCCAAGTGCTAACTGTGGCCTCTGGTATCGGGTGTCCTCTCACTGAATTTCTGCTGAAATTTCCGACAAGAAAAGAAGGCAGGAAGACAGTCTTTGTTGCTATTTAATGTCAATTCTTAATGTTATACGCTTTTATTTCTATAGTCAACTACGAAGAGGTGAATTGTACACATTGGTAGCAGCACCTATATACCTCATATTTCTGAAAGGGACGTTCTGTAAGAACTGAGGGGAATATAGCTCGTCATCCTACATGTTGCCCTTCCCAGCCTTTTCCAAGGTGGCCACTGCCACATCCTGAAACACCAACAAGAACCCGTTTCCCAAGTCTTCCTGCTCCTCTGTCAGTTGCAGAGGGGTCTGTTTATCATTATTATTAATATTGAGAAAGTTTGCCTCCAGCAATACTAAAATGTACATCACAGAACAGCGCTGCTTACCATGTTACACGTGAAGAATCTCACCCAGGAGATGCCAGTCTCTTGAAGTTACAGCTCTCCATCTCAACTTACAAACAGACGGGCGAGAAACAGCCTTCCTTCCAGAGTTGCATCTCCAATTACTTATTTGGTCGTGTCTCTTCCCTGAAGTTCCCTTAATTGAGCCAGACACTGTAAGCCAGGAAGCGTACGTTTAATGACAGCCGACACCAGGCTTTACAGTAGACGGAAAAGTGAACCCGAGACTGTGAAGCAGAGGGCATGCATGTCCGCTTGTCATCCCCAACTGCAGCCCCGTCCACGGGACAGGAACGGAAGGTCAGGTGCCCACTGCTCCATCTGTGCGGCACGTGATCGGCTGCGACAAATCACTCAGGATAGGAGATAGGAAATTAGACACAGCTCAGAAGATGGCTGTGCCACAGCAAGCCGGTGAAGCAGAGAATGTGCATGTTGTTACAGGGGCAATAGCCCAGTCAGCAGCTCACTTAAGTAAGCATGAAGACGTGAGTTTGATACCCAGGACCTACTTAAAAAGCTGCATGCAGCAGCTCACCCTTGTAACCTGGGGTGCTGGGGCGGTGGTGGCTGAGCCACTTCCTTCTCTGTTGCTATGATAAACATCATGGCAGAAGCAGCATCAGGGAGAACTGAAGGGAAGATCCACAGTGGTGAGAAGGGCATGGCAGCAGTGGCCAGGCCAAGAGCCAAGAGAGCATATCTCACAGGAAGCAAAAGAAGCGAGCTGCAAGGGTCGGTAAACTCCCAGAGCCTGATCACAGTGAGTTTTCCTCCAGCAAGGCTCCATGTGCTACAAGTTCCATAACCGTCCTGTGTCTCCTTCAAACCACTACAGCAGTTTCCAAATTCCCGGGGCTTTCTACCCTAATCAGGGAGCCCCAGGCCAGTGAGAGAGCCTGCCTCAAAAGATGAGGTGGGAACCCTTGAAATTGCTGGGTAAAGGGACTTTCCATAGAGCTGACAATCTGGGATCCCAGGGACCCCATGGTGAAAGGAGAGAACTGGTTTATACAAGTTGTCCTCTGATCTCTGACACATGCTGTTTAGTAAAGTTACAGAACACACACACACACACACACACACACACACACACACACACCCAAAAATCTCATTGTCCTTGCATTCATTCAACAAGTGTTTTTTTGGTGCCTCATATGTGCCAGCCCTCTCTAGGTCAGGGGTCGAGCAGTGAACAAAGTGCTCACCCTTGTTCAGCTTCCTTTCTAGTGAGGGCAAGCTGACTACCCCTTTAACAGCAGCATATCAGCTGGTGGTGCTGTGGAGAGCGGCGAAGCCGCAGGCCAGCGCAGCACAGGACGTGGGGAAGCGTTCAGGTGCAGAGACACCATGCCTGAAGCACCTGAGGGAAGGAGGGAGTGAACAACACATGGATGTCGAGAAGGACACATAAATACCTGCCATGGTGATGGCTAATGATCAAGGCATGGCACGGGCGTGTAGGAGGAAGGTACCGGCCATTCTTCAGCCAACAGAATTGGGGTGGGAAAAATTAGAGCAAATGAGGTTAAAAGTGCTAGGCCAAGACCCTCCAGCCACAGCCAGACTTGGCCTCACTGGTCACTGTGAGGTCTTGCCTTTTTATCCAAATGAGAGGGGAAGTCACTGGAGTGTTCTGGATGGACAGATGACGAAGTTAAATTCTCAAGTTTGAATGGTTTCCTTGGCCACTCTGTTGGGTAGGTAGGAGGGTGCACCATGGAGAACTGGGAAGATGAGTGAGGGGCTTCAGTCCAGACAGAGCAATAGCAGTAAACAGAACTAGTGGGGGATGTTGGGTGTATCAGTCAGGGCTCTCTAGAGAAGCAGAACTTAGAGTGTGTGTGTGTGTGTGTGTGTGTAATTCATTAGAATGACTTACAGGCTGCACTCCAGCTAATCCAACAGTGGCTGCCTATGAATGGAAAGTCCAAGAATCCAGAAGTTGCTCAGTCCATGAGGCTAGATGTCTCAACTGGTCTTCAGTATATACTAAAATCTTGAAGAAATGGGTTCTAATGCCAGTGAAGGAGAAAGGATTTGCTAACAAGGCAAAGAACAAAAGCTTCCTTCTTCCGTGTCCTTTAGTAGGCTTTGAGCAGAAGGTGTGGTCTTCCCATCTCACGATCCAGATTAAAGGTCTAGACTAGAAGTAGATTTAGTCACTTCAAACCAAGCAAAAAATCTCACAGGTGTGGCCTCCATTTCTGGACTGTAATTCATGCCAGATGTAGTCGAGCTGACCACCATGAATAGCCATCACACTGGGCAGCGTGTGCAGGAAAGCGGTTGTTAGCTGCCCGAGGGCCACGGGTGTTTATTCTGCTAGAGAGGAATACAACAAAAGTCCTAGTGGTAGAAAGGGATTGGGGACACATCAGAGGCTCAGCGTCAGGCACGAGCAGTCTGGTGGAGTCTGGACTGTGGTCAGAGCTTTAGCCCCAAAGATCCCATCTGGCCTGTTAAACAGGATGACATCACCCACAGTGAGCAGCTGGAGGGAAAGCGTCTGAGGACTGGAATCCCCAGAGGGTAGAGGGGTGGGGTGGGTTGATAGCAGAAAAGTGTAAATGCAGTTGGCCAGACGCATGCATGTCAGCTTGCAAACCCGTGTTCTTCTCTCTCACATGGTTGAGTCAAACGGTATCAAAGCAGAAGCTGTTCTGAGACATTGGAAAATGGGCCTGGCATTCATTTGGCACCTACTGTGTGCTAGGCACGGTACTGGGTTCACTTGCCTCATTATCTCAGGTAACATTTATAACAACCTTGCACAGTACTCATGATCTCATTGTCCAAATTAGAAACCTGTGAGGGTTACACAGCTCCCCCCAGCGTGCGCTGTGAGTGCATCGCAGCGCTGGCCTACAGCAGCCTGCCGTGCTCCAGACACACTCGCTCCACAGCCGTTGCAGGCCCGACTCTCGCCTGGCTCACTGCAGACTCACATGGGGCTGTCCATGAGTAGGCCAGCCAGGAACCTCCCCACACCCACGGATTCCCTGTCTGCAGTCTGTGTGACACCAGCCCCTAAGCACTTTCCATGAGCAGCTGAGGCCAGGCTCCCACATTTCACCCATTGACTCTACCTGTCCATTCACTCCTCACAAAGTTGACTACTCTTTTGTGGAAAAAAAATTATCAGTGCCAGATTAAATGCATTAAGTATTCAAAGAAAGAAACAGGAAGACTAAAAAAAAAGTTAAAATCATTCTTTCCAGAATTGACTCTGAGAGTTTTCTCAAGTTTTTCCAGCCAAAAGACTTGTAAATGAGATATATTTTCCTAATTCTTATGTCATTGAAACTAAGTAAAAGTGGGGGGTACATTATAAAAACAACTTCAAGCTGAAATAAAACAGAAATCTAACTCCAGCTTTTTTTTTCTTTATTTTATTTTTAGTTGTGTGAACCTTTTCTTTAAGGTGTGTGTGTGTGTGTGTGTGTGTGTGTGTGTGTGTGTGTATGAAAGAGAGAGAGAGACAGAGAGACAGAGAGACTGACCATGGAGACTGGAAGAGGGCATTGGATCCTCTGGAGCTGGAGTCACAGGCATTGTAAGTCACCTGATGTGAGTACTGGACACTGAACTCCAGTCCTCCACAAGAGGAGTGTCTTAGTCAAAATTCTGTTGCTGTGAAGAGTCACCATGACCATGACAACTCTTACAAAGAAAACATTTTAATTGTGCTGGCTTACAGTTTCAGAGGTCTAGTCCAGTATCATCGTGGTGGGGAGCATGGTAATACATACATGTAGACATGGTGCTAAGAAGTAGCTTAGAGTTCTACATCCTGATCCAAAGGCACAGAAAGAGATAACTGGGCCTGGCAAAGGCTTCTGAAACCTCGAAGCCCACCCCCAGTGACACACTTGTTCCAACAAGGTGAGACCTCCCAATCCTTCTCAAATAGTGCCCCTCCCTGATGACTGAGCATTCAAATATCTGAGCCTATGGGGGCCGTTCTACTCAAACCACCAAGGCAGCGAATGCTCTTAACCCATTTCCTGGCCCTGTGGAGTCAGTTCAGTTCCCAGAATCCACATGACTCATTCATAGCAGTCTACAACTCTAGTCTCAGGGGCTCCAACACCCTCTTCCGGCCTCCTCAGGCACTGCATGATGTGGTACACAGATGCACATGCAGGAAAAGCACTCATACAGAGAAAATAAAAATAAAATTTCCTTTAAAAGTTCTGTTGAGGGCCTGGACAGATGGCTCAGCAGCTAAGAGCACTAGCTGCTCTTTGAGAAGTCTTGAGTTCAATTCCCAGCAACCACTTGGTAGCTCACAACCATCTATAATATGATCTGATGCCTTCTTCTGGCATGCAGGTATACATGCAGAACACTTATACATAAAATAAAAGTAAACTTTAAAAATTTTTTTAAAGTTCTGTTGACTAAAACAAGACTCCAGTGTTGATCAGGTGGAGCCTTGTCTGTGTGGTGACCATGTCAAATGTAGCCTGACGACCTTTTGTTATTTTTACCATGTGAAATACTTGCTCTATGTTTAATGTTTCATGTTTTGTTAGTGTGAACATTAGCAAGATTTTCTTCCTCAGCCTAGAAAAGGAAGGACATCATCTCCTTACTTATTGCACACCTTGTCTCCAGGCCCCTCCTGGAAGTCACAGCCAGTGTCTGGGAAGAGGGAAGGCTGTGGCTCAGCTCTTCAACTCAGCCCTGAATTCCCTACCTGCTAATTACTCCTGTGGTGCAGTCAGGCAGGTGAGGTTATACCTCTTTGGAGACAGCAACCTCAGTCGGAGGAGTTAAGTGTTTCCTTGTCGGTATCTGCTGAGCTGGCCCAGACCATTCATTAAACGTCTTTCCCCATCAAAGCATGCCTGTTTCAAAACAGAAATAACACCAGCTGCTCATTTGGGGCTTTTCCTGCATCTTTATTTACATAAAACTTCCAGCAACGTGATAGGATTGCAGCCAGGTAATTAAAGGCAGAAAGGCTATCTTTAATTCTCCTAATGGGCTGAAAATGACCCCCAAACAACTCTGGTTCAGAGTAAGTAAAAGTCTGCCAGCCTTAGGTACCTCTGTGTAAAGAGACCCAGCCTCCCTGGCCTTTCTCTGTAAACATTCTCTTCCTGAGCCTTTCTCCTCCTCCGTTCTTGTGTTAATATTCTGGGGCACCTAAGTCCCCAGGCAGTGACTGCGGCTGATGGAGAGCACAGGCTGTGGAGACTGTGTCTGTGTTCTATCCCACCTGCACACTGGTGTCTGTGTGTGGCCAGGGACCCGCTGCTGCCTCACTTCCTTCTTCTGAACCCCAGGATGGTGGTAGTAGATCACTCGTTTGGACAAACTGATGGATGTGTGCCCTCAGAACACCGTGCTCACTCCCTCCTGCCTGACCGACAGACAGGATCCACATGTGGCTTCGGAAGCCTGGCCTGTGCACAGTGTTTACACCAAAGACCTGGATGTGAATGTTACTCTTTTCTCTACAGTCTCTTTGGTTTTTTGAGCAGGGTTTCTCTGTGTAATAGCTATGAATGTCCTGGAACTCACTCTGTAGAGCAGGCTGGCCTCAAACTCACAGAGATCCACCTGCCTCTCTTCCTGAGTGCTGGGATTAAAGGCGTGCACCACCACCACCCAGCTTCTCTAAAGTCTGATCACTAGCAAGACTGCTTCTCTTCATAGTAGCCTTATTCTATAGCTCTCTATTTGTTCATTTTCTCTTCCAAGGCTGTTCATTTCTGAGAAAGGAAATTTTTGAATTCTGCTTTTGAAACATGAAGGGAGGGCAAATCTACAGGAAATTTCACATAAGCATCTGTTCAGAGGAGCAAATAGTTTCTAGCCTGTGCTGGAAAAAGCATTGTAAGCGTATAGTCATACCACTTGCACAGGCAGAGATGTTGGCAGGAGAGCAACATTCAGGCCCAAAGAGGAAGCAAGTGGCCCTCGAGGACAGCAGGATGTCTGAGCCATTGTACACCGTCTACTCAGCTGACAGCTCTTTTGTCCCCTTACCTGTGAGGTGCCACCAACAGAGATACTTACTGATGGACATAACTCGGGCCTCAGGTTGGAAGGTGCTGTTCCCTTTCCGTCTGTTAAACTGATGTAAGATATCCTGTTTCCTGCTAGACACAGAGGGGTTTGCCAGCCTGCCCAGAGCTACTGGTGGCCACTCAGTGTCCAGCAGTTTGGAGATGGTAAGTCTTTGTGGCCTCCATGAGTCCAGAGTCCTGGGACACTAAGAAAAGCTCTGGAGAGTTCCGTCTCACTGCATCTCATGTGAGATGCCTTCTTGTAGAGGAAGAATAAGAATGTTTTCCTCTGGGTCCATAAAGTCATAGCAGAGGTTCAGGTGCTGTGGTGGCTCACGCCAGTGATAACAATGACAAATTTTCACTTATAGTTGGAATGCCAGACAGAGCAAGGAAGCTAGTCAACACAAACCCAAGACAAGGCTGTGCCAGCCAGACTGCATATTAGAATGCTCAGTGCATCCGAGCAGAAAACCATCATTTAGATAAGGAAGCTGTTAGAGTGTTCCTGTGATCTGTGTCATCTTGTCCCCTTTCCTAAGGACCTTCGCAAAAAGTTTGGCCATCCTTTAGAGATTTCCAGAACGATGAGCAGAATGGAATTCTGAGATCCATGCAGATTAAACACCACCTAGACCAGAAACTTAACATACATGCCTCTGGTGGACAGCCACCCAGAAATGGGTTCATTTTATGATCTCTAAAAGGGAGATACATTAAAATAACCAAATTCTCCTCGCCTGTTATTCGTGGAATCCACTTTTTTTTCCAGTCATCTGTGTATGCTTTCTCTGCTCTGTACAGTGTCTTGCTACGGTGTGAGACTTGCTGTTTGCCTAGCTTTGGCATGGTGTCCTATGCACTGGTCACCTGCTAAATGGGGAGGCATTCTGGCTCCGTGAGGCAGGGCTTTTGTCCATGTGTCACTGCATGCAGAACAGAGAGTGTCCGGAACATAACAGATAAATGTGAACTGGTGTATATTATCTCACTACCTCTTTATGTTGAAGAGAAATTAGGCTTGTATTACTGATGTGAAACTGAGTTTAAACAGCTTGCCCAACCAAGACCAAACAGACAGTAGTTAAAGAATCAGGATTCTAACCCAGGAGTGACTCCAGCCCTGGGCTTCTTAGTGCCACACTGTACACCAGTGTAGGCTAGTGATGTAGTACATGATAAACGGGGCCTGAGGAACAGCTCAGTGTATAAAGTGCTTGTTGCATGAGTGTGAGGACTGGAGTTCCATCCCTGGAACATTTAAAAGGTTGGATGTGGTGGCACACGCTGTAACCGCAGCACTAAGAGGTGGAGCATGGCAGATGCCTGGAGCTCGTGGGCCAGCCAGCCCAGCCTAATAGGCACACCCAGGCTCCAGGGGAAGACCTGTGTTCCTGAAGATCAACACCCAAGGTTGACCTCTAGCATCTACACAAACCTGCACACACATATGCTTTCCCACATATACACGCACTTGAACATACACAAATAATAACTAATGAAGAACTTAACCCCTACATGAGACAATAGCTGTTGTTACTGAAAATTAGCTTGCTTTAGGATCAGCCTAAGCCTGTTCTAACTAATGCCAAGATTACAGTTGAGGCCTTGCCATGGCACTGTTTCGTGCTCTAGAAACTATGTATAATTGCCCTTTGTTAGTGAGCCAGATAAATCAGTGCTCATGAGCTTCATTTCTATGGCTCTTCTGTCGCTCAGTATGGGTTCAGGGGGTGTGCATGTACATGGGCTTGTGCCTTAGTGAGGGACATCATCTATTGATGTTTGAAAAGAGCAGCCATGTTCTTCATACAGTGGCTGCTCTACAGCGTTCGTGATGGTGGGAGAGACTGACTCGATGAATTTTAAGGGCAAGCAGGAGCTTTCCTGGGAGACTTACGAGGGAGAAAGAGACTTAAAGTAGCAAGAGTTAGCACATTTGGATGCTACACTTACCGGTCTTTTCAAGAACAGTCTAAACAAAAGTCGGAACCATCACAACTGAGGCGAGAAGCAGCTGGATTCCAGATTTGCCAGCAGTTGCCTCCAGAACTCAGTGATACTCCGAGAAAGCACTTAAATGGAGAACAAGTCACGGGGGTTCAGAGGATGACCTTTGAAGTGATTCGGTGGGGTGTGAGCCATCTCTTGGCTAAATGGGAAAACCCATGTCTTCAGACCCTCACCAGGCACCTCACCACTCGTCTCAGCTTGCTGGTTCTTTGTCAGTCCAATTGGTCTCCCTCCTACCACATCAGATGAGTGTGCGCCCCCAGAGTGGGCAGGCGTGCATTAGCTCTACAGGCTAATGGAGTGACTCATATTTGTTCTAAATCTGTCTTTTCCAATATAGGAAATATTGGTTCGTTTTCTGAAATAATCATTTTGGAGCTATGTACCTGCCTCAGTAGAAGAGTTAGAGAAAGAAAATAGCATTAGTCAGTACTAGAGTATGTGATGTAACTAGAAATCATGTTCTTCTCCTTCAATGGACAAGGCAGGAGGAAGGTTACCTTTAAGGTGTTGATGACCCATGGGCCTGGATACAGAAAGAGAAAGTCAACTTCCAGGGTGAGCTTGAAGTTCTGGGCATGAGCCAGTGACAGCAAATGACCCGTGAAGTTTCCTTTAGTGGTGTCCACAGAGCTCCATGGACTCAGTTAAAAAGATACAGCAGGTCCAGTTCTGCTCTGGCTACAGATGTTGGGGTCAGGCAAGTAACTAACTGCACGAACTCCTCATCAGTGGGAAAGGGGCCCCCACTTCCTGGGGCTGTTGTGAGGACTGACTGTGAGACCATGCAGTCTAAGCACTTAGCATGCAGCAGCACTTTGAAAATGATGGTAGCTGTAATTATCTTTTACTAAAGTGGAGTAGGTAGAGGATTTGATGAATGGGCCCTCAACTCACTGCAGCTCGGGACCAGGGCATTGGCTTTAATTAATGGGAGTTTTGAGGAGATTAATCTGGTGTAGTTTGGAGGATTGATGAGAGGCCTGACTGGTCTCAACTGGACTTGACGAGGAGCTGAGCTGAGGTGATGAGCATGAAAACCAGGGGAAAGAGGCAGGAACCTATAGAAGCCTGTGACTTCTTCATAATTGTCTTTAAGCTTTGAGTTGTGGGGTCTGGGCAAGCCAGTGACAGTAGCAACAGCATGGGACTCATAGGATGGTAGGACATTGATGCAGTCAGGAAAGAGCTGCCAGAAACCAGTGTGGAAGACAAAGAAGCTGGCCTGTTTCTCTCCGTTAGCCATAGCGGGTAGAACAGAGCTGACAGCAAAACCATTTCAAAGAAAAGGAAAGAAGGGAGGGAGGGAGGGAGGGAGGGAGGAAGGAAGGACGGACGGACGGACCGACCGACCGATTGAATGATGCTGAAAATACTGTGCAGGTACAAGTACTGTAGATAAACTCTGAACAGTGTTGCAAAGCAAATCTTTCGTTGTGAGCCACAGGACAGTCTTGCATGGCCATTAAAGAAAAGTCCATGTGTAATCTGGGAAAATGCCTAGTTCTCAAGGATAAGTCAAGAATGTTCATCTGATACAGAGCACAAATGCTGCCACTTGAGCATGATACAAGTGGAATTTTCTAGTTCAAAGAACATGAAATAAACATAGTTAAGTTAGAGGGGAACTTGTTCTTGTCCACACTGTTTTATCCTTTCCTTCCTGGGTATAGGATAAAAGAAAGCCCTTACTTGCTTGTTAGAAGAAGAAAGCACGTGCTTGAAGTTCCTCCGTGGCAGATGTCAGTTGAAAGCTCTGCTTATGGAATATGCTGCAGTGTCAAACTCTGTTGGATAATTTTAGACGAATGTGTCATGTGTGACATGGAAATATGGCACGCTGTACATTAGTGATTTCCCAAGTGTTCAGATCAGGTAGTAATGTGCAGGGAAAGTGCTCTTCATCTACCCACACAGTGTGCATGTGGAGCAGTGGGAAAATGCTTCCCGTGGAAGTTACGTCAGTCAGAAAAGGAATCCATTTACAACATGCACCTTCTAACATCTTTCAGACAATGCATTGTATTAAAGAGGCATTTTTGATTAATGTTTTATAAACATTTTTCAGCATGACAGCTTAAAGTCCCTGTAAAATTGTAAATGTGTGCATGGTGTTCACTTCCATAAAGTCAAATGCCATCCCATAAAGTCTGGTTGAATCCTGTCAACCATGGTGACACAGAATCAGTACCTAGGAGCATTAAAATTAATTTGCTTCATTTATATTACCACAGTGATAGCAAGATGAAAAGAATTTCGTATTTAAATTTTACTTTAAAAGGAAAACTCAAGTAAGTCTATTTGGGGTTTTAAGTTCTCGCTAGTTTTTTTTTTTTTCCTAATTAACAAATGTAAAAATGAGGTAATAATCTGTATAGTAGCTTTATTATGGAATTTGGAGAAAATACAAACCCATTCATTCCACGGTTCCTTTGTGAGCACCTACTCTGCCCTCAAAGATGAATGATGAGTAGCTGCTGACCCTGCAGCTTGACACAGAAATCCCGGGCTGGCGCGGGTCAGGAGGGGGCTCTGCAGGGCAGCCTGAGCCTGTAGGCTGCTCTCAGAGGAGGCAGCGGAAGAACAGAAGGCCAAAGGGTAAAGTAGGCACCGGGAAGTGACGGGCATCTAGACCAAGAGAGCTGGGCAAAGGCCCGGGGCCACGGTGGATGGAGGAGAGCCCGGAGGCACCCACTGAGGCTAGAGTGGGGGTCTAGAGGGGGTGAGAGCAGGGGTGAGATCTCCAGGGAGGGTGGAGCAGGGGTGAGATCTCCAGGGAGGGTGAGAGTAGGGGTGAGAGGGTGAGAGCAGGGGTGAGATCTCCAGGGAGGGTGAGAGCAGGGGTGAGATCTAGAGGGTGAGAGCAGGGGTGAGATCTCCAGGGACGGTGGAGCAGGCGTGAGATCTAGAGGGTGAAAGCAGGGGTGAGATCTCCAGGGAGGGTGGAGCAGGGGTGAGATCTCCAGGGAGGGTGAGAGCAGGGGTGAGATCTCCAGGGACGGTGGAGCAGGGGTGAGATCTAGAGGGTGAGAGCAGGGGTGAGATCTCCAGGGAGGGTGGAGCAGGGGTGAGATCTAGAGAGTGAGAGCAGGGGTGAGATCTCCAGGGAGGGTGAGAACAGGGGTGAGATCTAGAGGGAGTGAGAGCAGGGGTGAGCTCTAGAGAGTGAGAGCAGGGGTGAGATCTAGAGAGTGAGAGCAGGGGTGAGATCTAGAGGGTGAGAGCAGGGGTGAGATCTCCAGGGAGGGTGGAGCAGGGGTGAGATCTAGAGAGTGAGAGCAGGGATGAGATCTCCAGGGAGGGTGAGAACAGGGGTGAGATCTAGAGAGTGAGAGCGGGGTGAGATCTAGAGGGAGTGAGAGCAGGGGTGAGCTCTAGAGAGTGAGAGCAGGGGTGAGATCTAGAGGGAGTGAGAGCAGGGGTGAGATCTCCAGGGAGGGTGAGAGCAGAGGGCTCCTGCACGACTGTAATTAGATTTCACGGAGAATGACGACCTGCCGTGGTTCCTGAGTGTATCGGCCACTGGAATAGGAAAGGGTTATTTGGGCCCGTGATTTCCAAGGTTTCAGTCCTTGGTCACTTAGCCCTGTCTCCTTAGGCCTCTGGCAGGACATCAGGTTTGAGTGCATTGTGGGGGTGAGGCCTTGTCTAAGCCGTAGCACGGGGCTCTGGTACCGCCTGCTTCCTGGTACGTGCATGCTAGTGAAATGAGTAAATGGTATTCCCGTGAGCTCTCAACCCTGTGAGAGAAGAGCGTCCAACTGTGTCTGGCTGCAGGCTGCAGGATAAGAACTATAGTGACTTCTTGGTTGACATGACAGATCCATTGCCAGGTGGCAGAAATCAAGTATACTGGCATGGTGGCTTCTGGAGGACACTGTAGCCTTCCTGTGGTTTCTAGCTGCTGCCCAGATATCCCTGGACACCTGGCAGAGGTGCCCAGGACAGAGATAATAAGCTTTCAGTTGCGAAAGAATAGTGTCACAGCATCGGACCTGCTGACTGGGGAATATGCTGTCTCTCCATGACTCCCACCTCCCACTTCCCACTCAGACCCTGGAGAACGTGAGAGTCCACTACAGTCACACTCCGCTAGGGCTTCGGAGGAACGAAACAAAGCAACGTTGAAGTGAACGGGTCGAGCCAGCGTGATGGCATGCGCCTTTGATCCCAGCACGCGGGAGGTAGAGGCAGGTGGATTTCTGTGAGTTCCAGGACAGCCAGTGACGTTATACAGAGAAACTCTGTCTCAGAAGACCTTAAAATAATAATAATAATAAAAAGCAGATTGAGAGGACCTCTAAAAATAGAAAAGGAAAGTAGGTATTTGAAATATGGAAAAGTAAGATAGACTTTAAGACCCAAATGATCAGGGTGACTTTAATTGCTGGAATGCCTCTCCCATCACTGAGAGCCAGCTGTGACACCAGAGGACACACCGAAGGACTTGGACCTCCTCCCTGGACACCAAGATTCTTACCTCTGATATATAATTTCCAGCCCTGTTTTTAATGTTAGTCACTGGGGAAGTTACTATCAAGAAAGTGCTGTAGCCACATAAAGTTGTGGGAAGAAAGTCCTATTTAACGTGACAGATGTCTGCACAGCTGCAAGTCACCTTGGATTCCTTCTCATTCAGGCAGATAACTGACACACAAGGCACAGTGATAACAGGCCACCAGGGTCTGTCGGGAAACTGGAATCTGCCCTTCCGGTAAGTAGAAAGGGAGACGGGCCTTGAGGAAACACAGGAGCTGTGATGTCAGGAAGTGGCCGAAGCTGGGACCAAGGGAATTCGGCTCTCAGAACCTGGTGCTTGGAGAAGGAGGCAGGTAGCAGGCTCAGGCTTCCAGCCAGTGAGATCCAAGGGCAAGCACAGTGAGCTACCTGTAGGGGCCAACTGCTGACTGCTGGTGCCCCTGAAGATTCAGTGCTGCCTAAGCAGAGCAGAGACCCTCCCTGCCCCTCCATCTTCACATCCAAACTAGCAAGACCACTGAGGGTACAGCCAGCCAAAAGGACTGAAGTGTGCTGAGTCCCTGTGAACAGAAGGTATGTTTGAAGATGAGAGGAATGATCTGAGGGAACCTGCAGCACAAGAGAGCTTCAGGCCTCCAGTTCAAAGACTGGCAAGACCACCAGCACACTAGAAGCTTCTAGAAGGTCAAGCCTTGGCCTTGTTGGGGTGGCCCTAACAGTAGCTTTGCTTTTTATCCATGTGAAATCCCAGCACCATGGTGGTATGGGGATCAAGGGAGTTCAGGGTCTGCCCTGAAGGAGCTGCAGTCTGGAGGACTGTGCTACAGAAGCTGGGCTGCACAGAGAGCAGGTGTTCACCAGGCCCTCTTCTGTGCCCCTTGGGTTGCAGTGTCCTAGGCATGCTGAGATGCCACCTCGGGAGGGACCTTGGAGTGCAGCTGATGCATGCCTCCGTCTCTACTCTGCCTGCCTCATCACAGCCGGGGACCCTCTGGCGTCATGTTATTTACTTGGATGTTTTGCAGTTGGTTCATTGGCTTGGTAACTGCATCAGCATCCAGTGCCTCATTCATGGCCACAGCAAGGTACCTGGGATGAGTTAGCTGAGCAATGATATCCTTAAATTTTAGTCAGAAAGCCTGCTTCTATCATTTGTGCCCTTCAGGCTCCTTCATGCCCTACCTCAGTGGCCCTCCTTTCTGGATCTCATCCTCTGGTGCCTCCTTAGAAGTCCCTCAGGGGCAGCAGAGCTCATCAGACTTCCTTATTCTCCAGGCAGAGTAAAATCCGTGTGGACCAGGGAAGGGAGAGCTTGTCTACAGAGGAGGGTGGCGCTTGCCTCTCAGTGCGTCCTGTATACTAAGGCTGTGCATACTACTTTACAACACATGGATTTTTAGGCTTTTACTGTTCTTTTAAAGAGCTATTCTATTTTATTTTCTTTTGTTCTTTGTCTTAGTGTTGTTGTTATTTGTTCTGAGTTTTATGGTGAACATGGAAATAGAAGACAGAAAGTATCTAAGTGTGGACTGTGGCAGCCCTGAGAGAGGCGACTGTGTGGAAGGGTTGAGTGTTTTCGGTTTACAGCAGTGTTGCATGCGGCTGTGAGAAGAGAGTAGTCGTGAAATACATTTTTGCATAAAGGTTCAAAATTTATTAGGTTAAAAAATGATTGCAAAAGCGAAGCCTTCCCTGTTGTGTTATAATAAAAAGTTATTTATGCACCATTATTGGGCATGTTTAGGAGCTTGGACCCTTGTCAGAGACCATTTCAGAAAAACAAGAAGAAAGCTGAACTCTGAAAGCACTTGGTTGTAGGAGCTGACGTGTGTACGTCAGTTCCGAGAGCCCGGCCACAGGAAAGCAGGGGTGCTAATGCACAAGCTGCCAGTGTCTGGATTTTGCTAGCTAAAGAAGCCGAAGGTGGTAGTTGCCAAGACTCAGGCACACCCCACTCTTTTAGAATAAACTGGTAGATTCACATTGCAGTATTCATCTATTTGGGTTCCATCGAGGCCTTGGCTTGAGTGCTAGTTTTGCAGTTTACCTGTTACATATAAAATTGTTTCGTGACTGGAAAGCACATTGGATCCTTGGCCATGAGAGTAACATTCAGGGTTTGTGGGTGGAGCACATGCTTAGAAGTTGTGAGGTCCTGGGTTGAATCTCAGGACTTCTGCCCAGCTGGAGCATCTTCTCATGACCCCTGTCTGTACCACACATTATCTTTCTGTATCTTTGGGGAACCCTAACAGCCAGTGTCCTGACACCACTGAGCAAGAGCAGATCCGTGATTAACCTCTCCTTAGTCCTTTCTAGCCTTCTTAGAGCAGCTCCGTTTAGTCTTCCTCCTCCTGATGAAGGGGTGAGAGGTACTCGCCCCAAAACAGTCTTCATCTGTCCCAGTTAGAGCTTAGAACTTTGTGTCCTGAAAGGAAGCTAGACCTGTCAACTTTGAAAACTTCCCATTTCGGGTCTGTGAATACACACAGGGAAATAGAGTCATAACCCATTCGAGTTGTGATTTTCATAGAGTGTGCCCGCCCCGCGGGCACAGTTATTCGTGGGTCTTGAGACAGAGAAACACCTGAAAGAGCCATGGGGAGAGAAGAGAATGGAGCCAAGCGAATAATAATAATAATTGACAAGAGTCAGTCTAAGTCGTCAAGGCTCCGTTTATTAAATTGATTCTGAGGCTTATATAGGGCTTTCAGGCGGGGAAGGGGAGTGGGGAAGGTGGAGTGCAGATTCCTGTGGCAGGTCAGGGGGTGGTCACTTTGGTCCCAGGCCCTGCAGCCAGTTGATTAACATTTGTTTAGAAGGTTTATCTAGGTTGTAAATCCCGCGGTTGAGCGGTACCAGACCCCTACTGTGAGTTAATTAACACATGTTTCAGGGGAGTTTGCTTAATCGTAAATTCCGAAGTCGACTATGCCAGGTACCTGAATTTACAAAGTCTGATAACTCAGGGAAAGTGAGTCTGCCCGGCGCCTTGGTCTCTAACAATAGAGCATGCCTTTTATTTGACACCAGCCTGAATTTGCCTCTCTGTTTTCTGTTTCTTGGTTGAACAGGGATTCCAATGCTGAAGATAGTGTTCGCAGGCCACGAGCACCTCTCACTGATATCTGTGCCATTGCTCATCTACCACCCTGCCCAGATCCTTCTGGGGAGTGTGCTCGTGCCAACAATCAAGTCCTGGATGGTGTCAAGGCAGAAGGTGAGACTCCAGAAAGATCTGATTGGATCCAGATTAGACTGAAATGTTCTTTCTGGATTCAAATGACTCATAGACTTACTTTTTCTGGTATATCACTGCTCAAATGTATGTATTTTATTAATGAAATATAATAACGGGTTTGAGGAGATGACGGGTAGATTACATCCTGCTCAAGCATTAGGACCTGAGTCAGAACCCTAGGATCTACAGAAAAAAACAGGCATGGCAGTGCAGCCCTCTAACTCCAGCCCTGGGAGACAGAGACAGAAAGATCCTGGGGGCTCACTGGCAAGTCAGTCTAGCATGCACACAAATGACAGACCTTGTCTCAAAAAATAAGATAGCAAGCAATTGAAGAAGACACCTGCACACAAGGACACATATGTGTGCATACATACACACATACACACACACACACCACCGGAGGAGAGCATACATACATAAATGTATAATTACATATACATTGATTCATTCAGTTTGATCGGAAAGAATGAATATTGAATGTCTTATAAAAGAGAGTAATACTTGCAAGGCAATTTTCAAATACTCTAACATACTCCTATTCAGGAGAATATTGATGGGGTGTTTAAAATTGGAATTGCCCTTCTTGTGCACTTCACTGTGGACCCGGGTGGCTTTCCTCTGTGCTTTTCTGAATATGGCCGAAACTAGACTTAGCCAAATGCATTTTCACTTTTAACTTCCCAGTGTGGTAAAACTGTGTTTGAGAATTAAAATATAAAAGTTAACTATCAAAAGAGCCCACACAATATTAATTTCACCATACTTAGGACATAATATTATTACATATTAGTTAGGTTCTCCCCGCCTCCCCAGACAGGGTTTCTCTGTGTAGCTTTGCACCTTTCCTGGAACTCACTTGGTAGCCCAGGCTGGCCTCGAACTCACAGAGGTCCACCTGGCTCTGCCTCCCGAGTGCTGGGATTAAAGGCGTGTGCCACCACGGCCCGGCCATTAGCTAGGTTCTTTAGACTTAATTTCCAAAAGTATTAACCAAAATAATTGAGTCAGTGCTTCAAAAGGAATTTAAATGACGAAGAATCTGGTGTCACAATGGAATGCTCTCCTCCGGTGGTTTGGGCCTGCCAGAAGTAATTTAGCAGTGACTGCTAACAACAGGAGGTACGTGAGAAGAGGCATCCCGTGGTGAAGCAGCCTGTGCTGTGTCCCTAACATCCTGAATGACAGCATGGCCACGGGATGTGTGTGAGGCAGGCCCCGCTCCCTGCCTGGGTCAGACATGGATGCTGAGTCATCCTGCCTGAGTTCACAGCTGAGCTACAGCCATGCTCATGGCAGCACTTGCTATTGCCATTTTTACAGGTTAGGAAACAGGATGAGAGAGTTCGGCAGTTTGCCCAAAGTCCTGTGGGAAACTTGGTGTGGGATTTGGGACTAGAAAACTCTATGTGGCCGGGCGTTGGTGGCGCACGCCTTTAATCCCAGCACTCGGGAGGCAGAGCCAGGCGGATCTCTGTGAGTTCGAGGCCAGCCTGGGCTACCAAGTGAGTTCCAGGAATGGCGCAAAGCTACACAGAGAAACCCTGTCTCCAAAAACCAAAAAAAAAACCTCTATGTGGCCATAAATATCTGTAACACAATGACAGAGATAGAATATCCCTCTTAGAAGACTCACAGGAAGCCCCTGAGGCCCTGCATGAGAAGGCTAGCCCATCCAGTGTCATCACTAATTCAGTGACCTAATGACAGCAGTGTCAGGTCACCTCCAAAAACAAGGAGCTGAAAAAAGCTTCCTTCTTTCTAAGCCTTGGGTTTTGTCGCAGCGATGGAAAGTGGATGGGCACACTCTCGCAGACGGATGGTGTAACCTTGCTCAGGGCTGGCAGAAAGGTGGTGGCCAGTGTCTTCTTCCTTTACTTCCCACATTCTCTGGAGATTTTTCTCTTCCATCTATCAGTGTACATGGATGTTGCCCCCTCAGAATGTATTCATACAACTACTGACAAAAAAATGAAGAAAATTAGCTGGGCTGTACTGAATAGGGCTGCCACCCTGCCTACTCCTCAGGGACCGAGGCAGAGAACAGCAAATCCAAGGCCATTCGGGCTGCAAAATCAGCTCAAGACAGTGGGCAGCCCAGTGAGACCTGTCTCATAATAAATTTCTTTAAAGGGCTAGAGTGTAGCTTAGTGAGTGACCATTTACCTAACATACACAAGACCCTAGATTCAATACCCAGTACTACAAAAAAAAAAAAAAAAAAAAAAAAAAAAAGAAATAGCTTGAAAATCCAAATACTCTTTGTAACAGTATTCAGTCACAGTAAACACAAAATTAACTGGAGTGGGTTTTCTTCTAAATGTCTCAAATTTTTGAGACTTAATTAGACCATGCTATTCAGTTTCCAGTTAGCACTGGCTAATTTAGAATAATCCCAAAGCCTGGAACATTTACCTAATAACATAAACACTAAGAACCTTTCTTCAGGTTGCCATGACTACCTTTGTTTGCAGATAATACTAAGAGACCCATGTAGTGCAGAACAGAAGCATACAAACACCCGGCCAGGCTCTGGAGCTGACAGTCCGCTGGCCAGTGAGCTGGCAGCTAAGTCTGTTTCTAGGGCAGGACTGGTTATGTAGACCGTCTGAGTGAGGGCCAATCCGCTTTCTGTTGCTGTAACAAAACCCAAGACTTAGGAAGTTGGTTTTAGCCCCTTGTTTTGGAAGTTTCAGTCCACGATCGGTTGTTCTATTGCTTTGGGGCCTGTGAGAGTCATGGTGGGAGTGTATAGAATATAACCCTTGCCTTCACTGCAGGGAAGAAGGGTAGGGGACCCAGGTCCTCTCCAAGGCCCCAGTCACCTGGATGTCTCCCACTAGGTCGGCATCTTAAAGGTCCTACCATCTTCCAGTAGTGGTATGGCACCGCTCTGAGGACCAAGCCTTGGGACCCACAGGGAACATTCCAGATGAAACGAGTATCAGTGCCCTCCTCCTCTTCCCAGTGGCACATTATCTGATATGAGTTGATACTTTGCCTTGTTTGTGGACATTCCAACTCTGAACCGTTTCCATGTCTTGCAGGGAGTGAAGTTGACGAGGCCAACAGTATGACTCAGGAGGCGCCTTCCTGAAGCGTGTATATATATATATGTACAGGGCTGTCCGTGCAGGCCATTCTGAACACTTGTCCTTGTGAATGTTGCTTTGATGCCTATTTTATTTTTTTACAGAAAAATATGATACACCTGTTTAAGTGCCTTAAATGTTCTTGACATGCTCTGTTGGCGACTGCCATGGGTGGATAGTATTCTGGACTTAATTTTTTTTCCTTAATGCAGAAAAAAAGTTTTTGTAAGGGACAAAAAGCTAACAGGTTTTCTTTGTACTGCCTTTTGTGCACAACCAACTCTGTAATAGTTACTGTAACGTTTGAAATGAGGTCACACCATCCAGAAACCATCCGCCTGGTGACAGGGAAAGATTCCGCAGTCTCGTTCGCACACTTTGATTCGCCATGTGGTTCTTTGTTTCTGCGACTGTGACATGCCTCTTCCTCATCAACTCAGCAGGGGTCAGAGATCGGCGAGATGCTGAGAAGCACGAGGTACCTCATTCCTTGACGTCGTCTTCTCTAGACATCTCTTCAATTAGTCCCCGCACACTCCGGAAACTCTTGAGTCCCATCACACCTGTGTGGGGGAATAGCTTAAATTTATTATGAGCTGCTTCAAAGGAAGGCCTGATGTGAGTGCTGAGGTAAACACAGAGTGTGGTTTGGGAGGTTTTCAGTCCTGTCTCTGTGTGTTTTCCCCCTTCTTCCTTAATTCCTTTGTTTCTCATTTCACTCACACACTCACAAACGACCCAGGGCAACACAGGGCAACACACACACATTGAAGCAGCAACAGTTGACAGTGGGTTGTGTTCCCATTGCACAGCTAGGACCAAGTGCTGTTCCTGTTACACAGTTCCAAATCGCTCCTGTAGGCAAGACGCAGCCTGTTACACCCTTTAAGGAAGCACACTCAAGACATTTGAGACAGTTTATGAATGAGAGCGTCCATCACTCACTTGACAAATGTTTGCAGCATCTCTTAAGAAATCAAATCAGCCGGGCGGTGGTGTCGCATGCCTTTAATCCCAGCACTCGGGAGGC